>CM072546.1:49307336-49579415 GCA_036898215.1 Platycarya strobilacea
AGTGGAGAAGTATGTATGTGCTTTTATAGACATGAGTGGCGCTGCACTGCTAATGTTATGGAAATAAAAAAAAAAATAGTAATTGAAATTAGGAGAATGGCGTCGTCCTGGTAAACTTCTTGGCATACTCTAACGGGACTCTGAATTTAGCATTTGATAAATGATGAAGTAAAAGGCATATAATACAACCTGTATCTTAGTGATATTTTTTGCAACTTAAAAATACTTTGGAAGCCCAAAATGTCTTCTGAGCTTCTTACTTATCATGCTTCTGTCTTGGTGGTTATTGAGACATCACATGGCAATCAAATACAACAAATCAAAAAGAAGGCAAAGCTTCAGACAAACACAACATTTTTTGGATTTCAGGAGTAACAGTCAATCTAGATTATGGTATCAGTGGAGTTACTCCTGCTCCTTTAATTGTTGGTTTGAATATTTTTTCAGCCGGGGGGGTTTGCTTTGTGTGTTTTTTTGATACTGATATTAATTGCAGGTGTGTAATTGCAGGTTTTTCCATGTGTTTAATCACACTGATATTAATTATAATCTTCATGCAGCTAAAAATTTTTGCTGCCGGAGCATTCTTGGACTTGACATTGATTCTAGTAAGATTCTATATACCTTAATCTCTGTTGCACAAAAGCTTTTAATGAATTGAACTGATTGACTTTGTTCTGTGCTTCTGTTTCTTTATACTTTCAGCCTGTCGGGAAAAATTGAAGAAAAAATATTATTTATATGCTTGAAATTACTTATAAAAAAAATTTATATGCTTGAGATTAAAAAGGCAGTGGCCCATTTTAATATCTAGTAATGCGTTTTAGCATTTCAGCATTATTTACTTATAAAAATAAAAGCATAACCCCTAGGAGCTGGCTCAAGTACTGGTAAAGGCGTTGGGCATGAGGGTATGCTCTTCTTAGGTTTAAGGTTCAAATCCCCTTGGGTGCAAACAATCTCTAGGGGCCATTGAATTGGGAGATTTTCTCCTTGAATTAACCGAGTTGCACTTGCGGGAAACTCCTTACCGAGGACTTGTGTACCCCCGGGATTAGTAGGGATGATGTTCCCATATACCCGGTACCAATAATAAAAAAATAATAATAAAAATAAAAGCATTTTAGAATTATTAGATGGTGAGTTTTAACTTTATTTGCTCAAAAAATTTACATGCACTGTTCAACATTCAACTAATGATGTAATTTAGCATTTTATCGTTGAGTTATAAAAAACCTACAGCATACACATATGCATACATGGCTTTACCAACATGCGACAAATGGTGTTCTCAGGCTGAAAGTTCAGTGTTGAAATTGACTGACATCAGGGATTGTGTTTAATGTTAACTCAATGTGTCACAGATCGAATAGAGGATGCATACTGGAATCTCAAAAAATTTGTGAAAATGAAACATACTCAGAAGACAAATGCAAAGGCTTCAAGATTGGAGATTTCAGGGAGTGCAAATGGTTCAGAGCAGAGTGTTACAGCATCCCCCAATGAAGTGACAGAAGAAATCTCAAAGGATTCACCTTCCATGGGAAGAGATCTGTTTGGCATAGTCTCTTTCCAAAAAGAAAATTTTGTTCAGAGTCAGTGTCCACCAGAAAAGCACTATGATACAATCCTGTGGTAAGCTTTTTCTTGGCTATATTATGTAGATGGAAAAAAAGGAATACAATATGGTAATCTTACTTTCAGGACTAGGCACTTTCTTACAAAAGCTTCAATGGCACATAAACTTTTTGCTTAAAATTTTCAATATAGAAGAAACATAGAGAAAAAGTTACTGGAAAAAAAAATCGATGCACCTCTGACAAAAACTTATGGTAATATGATTTGTGTTACTTTTAGACACCCCTCTTCCTTCTAGTTGCTTCTCTCCCCAATTATTGGGCAGTGATGAATCTGCCTCAATATTCCATGTAACATTTTGCAAAGTTCCTGTTTTGGCTAAACATAGTCATTAGTTGTTCGAGTGTAGCTACATTTTGTTTTATTTTATGTCATATTTTTTTCCCCTAAACGCTTTGGGCCTTTTTTTTTTTTATATGTAAGAGATGAGTTTCATTAATGAGAGTAAAAAAGGCAAAGCCTAAGTATACAAGGAGTATATAAAGGAGCACCTAGGTACAAACTAAAAGCTGGAAATTAAAGATAAGAAATCATGCACAGTGTTCCCATTTAGTACAATAGCAGAAAACCACAATAGTAAAGTATGCAATAAAAAATCCTTTAGCTCTGCCAATGTACGCTCCTTGTTTTCAAAACAGCGTTCATTTCTTTCCGCCCAAAGACACCACATAATGCATAACGGAACCATCTTCCACATTGTTGCCACTTGTGGATAGTCATGTGTGTTCCTCCAACAATCCAACAAATCCACCACCCTCCCTGGTATAACCCAAGCAATGGCAACCCTATAAAAAACCTCATCCCATAGCACCTTTACCACCTCACAATGCAATAAGAGATGGTCCACAGATTCTCCATTTTGTTTGTACATATAGCACCAATCTAACACCATACATCCCCTCTTCCTCAAGTTATCCATGGTCAAAATATTTTCAAGGGTCGCGGTCCATATGAATAACGCAACCTTAGAAGGCACACGAGATCTCCAAATATTTTTCCAAGGGAAATGAGCATGCCCATGTGTTTCCAAGATTTTGTAGTAGGCCTTGACTGAACACTGCTTGTGGTCATTGTGCTTCCATTTCAATCTATTAGCCTGTGCCAATGGAGTCTTCAAGAGATGTAATATATTGAAAAAATTTGCAACCATAGGTTGTTCCCAATCATGGAAATCTTTAGTGAATAGGATATTCCAATGGTAAGAACCATGAGAAAGTAAACGCATGCCAGCAACTGAGGCCTCCCTAATCGCAGCAGTGCGATATAAGGCTGGGAATGCTCTACCCAACGCAACCTCACCGCACCAAACGCTTTGGGCCTATTTTAATCGATAAACCTATCCTAAAGACTGAAAACTGAACACAAGCCAGGAATAATTATCTTGTTAGTAGTTCAGGCTGTTTTTTATTCAAGAAAAAGTAGGGTGTGAGCCGGTGGGGGATGGAAAACATCATAAAACTTTTTAAGTGCTATTATAAGCTCTCATTTTTTCTTCATGTTTTTGCTTAACCTTAATGTCTGCTTGTTTGGTGAAATGCTTTTGTCCTGCATTGCAGTTTGAGTGTGACAAAATGGATTCATCTTAATTGGGGTGATGAAGGATTGATTACATTATTTTCAAAGATTTGGAAATTGCTTCATCCGGTAATTGTTATTTATATTGTCTGATTATGCACATTTTTATAGTCATTCCTAGGTGTGGCTTTTGTATATGTCCTGCGAACTTGGCTCCGCCTATTATCAACAAATAGTTATTTACTGAAAAAAATTGTCTTATTATGCAAATTTTATTTCTTTGAATTATTGATGGGGTTTTATCTGAGGGTAATTCTGCTTTTATGGTACTTCCACCTTGTCATGTAAGGTCTATTGAACCATCTATTCAGAAAATGTTCTTTTCTTAAGCAGGGTGGCATTCTTGTATTGGAACCTCAACCTTGGAAGTCCTATGTAAGCAACCGTCAAGTTTCTGAGGTAACAGTTATTTTGCACTAATGTTAATTGCTGATAGCTTACTCTACACGGTATACATGACAACTAATTAGCTATCAATTTTTGAGTAGTTTAATCGGAAAAGGATGATGCAAACCCTTCTTTTGCATAAGTCCTATACAATATTTATGACAAGGAAGTGTGGTAGGAGGCTGTATACCACAGGATCCTTGCACCTCTAATGAAGTGTTAGGTCTCTTTAGGATGCTGTTGAACATTGGAAGCAATACCAGCCCTGGTTGTAATGAAAATGAGCATACCTAAGCATGTTTATCCACAATACCGGGAGAGGGCTCTGGTTATTTACAGATTCTTTTTGCCATGTCCTTCTGTTAAACAAAAAGAATATTTTTGGACTTTGACCTTGCTTCAACTGTAATCTGAATTGAAAACCTTTAAAATTGGTGTATAACCATAACTGTTTCAGTTTTCCATTAAATCTTATGCCTTAAATTGTTGCTCAATTAAATCAGCTGACAGTCTTAAGACACTGTTTTCTTCTCGTTTTGCAGACAACGGCAATCAATTTTAAGAATATTTTTATACGTCCAGAACATTTTCAGGAAATACTTCTGGATAAGGTACGTTAGTTGATCTATTCTAGCACTGGTACAGAAGCTCGAAGTCCACTAAATGGAAGATGGTTATAGGCACTTGCTTTATTTGTTGTTTTTATCCTCAGATAATTTGATGTTTAACTATTTTTTTTTTTTTTTAGCTCTGGCTTTTTTATAAGGTCTAATATTCATCACCATAATTGCTTAAAAAAACAAATTTAACATAACTGCAGATTGGATTTAGAAAGGTAGAAGACATAACTTCCAGCTTATCAGGCAGCAAAACTGGATTTAACAGACCGATTTGGGTGTTTTACAAATGACTCATCAGATATTTGGTTTGATGATGCATGTTCATGTGGCTTGCTTCAGAAAGTTACTCTCAACTGTGCACTCTTTATGGGATGGGATTAGCCTCGCTTTTGGTCTTGGACTTCAGAAAGCAATTATCAGAAGGGAAGATATATGAGATCCATTTTGTTTCGTGCATAGATATATACCTTAAACGATTTTTTTTTGTCCTAGTTTGATGAAATCATGACAGGCAAAGTAATAGAATGTTGTTTGACCTGAATCTGTGATTGCATGTACAAACATACATGTTATGCTGTAGATTCTCAGTGATTAATTGAAATCATACCCTTTTTGTTTGTTATGTGCTACTTTTTTTTTTCATTTTCATTTTATTTTTTATTTTTTGTAAATGGTCAATATCTGATGGCATTCAATTAAGTCAACATCTCTGATTCTCAAATTGAAATGAGGACAGGGGGTGGTATGGCAATGTCAAAGTATTTCACTCTAAGAAGCTTTATTTTCCTTCAAAATGGAGCTTCTATTGTTTGAATCATATGATAAGATGCATTTGCGAAAAATTTCTTGTTGGGTGCCTGTGCACCTCTCGAGATTAGTTTGGATGCTGTTGTGGACACTCAGTGCCAATGAAAAGAAAAAAGAAATTCATATGATCAGATCAATTAATTACCAGCCTAATTATTATCTACCTTTGTAATTGATGGGGTTTGGATTAGTTTGGTCAATGATTTATGGACCATACATGCTTCCGTACTATGTCTGACCAGGTTGAATGCTTAGGCTCAGCTCATTTTCACGAGAACTGCCCATGGTCTTGTTTAACCGATCCAAATTGGGTGAGGCAGCACACGGGTGCCACACCTTCCCCTGGTTGATAGTGGCCCCAGTTGACCAGTCAATGTTCTCATGTTGCGATCTTCACCTGTTTAAACGCTAATTTTGTTTCGTCTGTGTAGTTAGGTGAGTGAGCTGTCACCAAGTTTATTGGTGTAAGAATGACATGAGATCAAATCTTGCCTTGATTAGATATTCTGGAACAAGTTACCTAAAGTTCTTTGATTTGGATAAATATTATATAATGTTATGAGGTTCAATATGTGTCATTTTTTCTTCTCAAGTTTGGTTAAGAACCTTGGGAGATTCATATACTAGGGAGATTTGGTCAAACTTTTCCCAAATTAGTCAGGCACTCTGCATCTTTATTTGGAGATTATTGATTTATGCTAAATGACCTTCTAAGTCGGTTGATTGTAATCACTATTTTCCAAGTGAGGTTGTGAGAGTGTTCTAAATAAAATATCATGGTCTCACATTTATCTTTTGGGTAATACTATTATGCTCTCTAATTTATACGACTTACTTAACCTTCTTGATGTAGGTGCCACGTGAGTTATTATAAAAATCTAAAAATATAATAGTAGCATTATATTTTTAATAATGTTTTATTCAACTTTCAACTTTCATTTCAATTTATCTAATCTCAATTCACTATCAAAATCACAATCTAATCTTTCTGCCCTAGTTCTAGATATTAGTCTAGTGATAAAGTTGGGGTTTTCTTTTAGAATTTAGAAGCACTTGCATTCTTGGTGATACCTGCATCTCACTTCACCACTTGGAATAGTTCGGCCTTATAAACTTAAGGCATTTTGGTGACTCTGACATTTTGGCTAATAACCATCTTGAATCTTGACAAGGATGAAGATGGGTTGGAATCCCTTGAAGTAAGATGAGATCTATCGAGAGAGATAGAGAGAGGTTCGATATGTCGAGGGAGATTAGAAGAGGGTAGAAAGAAGAGAGAAGAGAAGAGGAGAGAGGGGAGAATGGACTCGCACCTACTGTCCAATCATGAGTCTGCTACATGTTGCTCTTTTGTTGGAAGGTGTAAAAGGGGAAAGGGCAATCGACCGATCATTTGAAGACTTTTCCATTAATAAAAAGAAAAATTTTTCAATCATAAAAAGATTATACAAAAGTAAACTTATAAATTAATGTGACTTGATGTGATATATCAAATTTTAAAGTTACTTTTTTTATAAAATATATTTAACTTTTATTATGAAGTCACATTAGTTTGTGGGTTTTTCTTTGTATAATCTATTTGTCTCTGTAGCAATTATTTTAATAAAATTGTTCCAAAAATATGTTTTGAGGATCGAAATGAGTAACTAGTTAATGTTGCACTTAGTAGTACTATTGTTCAATTAATCTTGTAATGATCTAATTGTAGTTTTAGAAAAGAGAGCTAGCATATATCAATTTGAGAATTGATTTTCGAAAAGGCTTTTTAATAAACAATAACCTACCGATCGATTTCTATCAAAATATATCATGAATCTATTTATTACATTCTCTATTAGTACAAAAGCCTTTATATATATCTTTTTCGGGCTTGTTCAAGATCATGATTGTTAATATGATGACTGTCTCATCCAAACAGCAAGTAGCTATTGATGAGTTGGACAACAATATGGCAAAACCTTCGGGAATTCTACTATGAGCATTCGATTAATTTTCCATGACAACCAATGTAATAGAATGATATTCTTTGATTTTATTCCTCACAAGCTATACTAAGGCCTATATAAAGGGGTCCTTACGCACACTGTAATACATAATGGAAATACAATGAATTTTTCTATAGTCCTCTGTGTGTTGATTCTGATATGGTATCGGAGCTGCTGACTAGCAGTCTCTTGATCCATTGTGCCCACCATGGACACTGAATCACAAAACCCTCCCACCTTTGTTCCTCCATCTATTACTCTTATTGTTTCTACCAAATTAAACTCAAATAATTACCTATTATGGCATGCTCAATTCTCTGCATATTTGAAAGGTCAGTCTGTTTTCCTATGTTGATGGTACTGAAATCGTACCTCTTGCTACCATTGCTTCAACATCAAATACTTCTCCTAAACCAACTCCAGCATACATTTCATGGCAACGTACATATCAAATGATCCTTAGCATCCTTTTTACTTCCTTAGCAGACTCTGTCATTAGGCATGTTGTCTCCTCACCAACCTCTTGAGCTCTCTAGTTAGCTCTTCAATCAATGTTCAGCTCCTGTTCCCAGGCCAAAGAATTTTAGATAAAGTTCCAACTCACAAATCTATCACATGGAGAACAGTCCATTTCTGACTACTTTAACAAAGTCTGAATGCTATCTGATATTCTGTCCACCACTAGCACTATTCTCTTTGATAAGGAGTTCATCACATACCTCCTAAACGGCCTTGGCCCCTTCTATGAGAATTTTATCATTTCTATAACCACTCGTTCTCACCCAATCACTCCCAAGAACTCTATCATCTTCTTTTTATTCAAGCAAACTACAGATCTCAACATTTTCAAACCCTCACCACCAACAATTCCTCTGAGCCTTCAACCAACCTAACCTCTGGAAATTCTCGTGACCAAAGAGGCCGACCACCATATCGTGATAATCACTCCAATCAGGGCCAATCACGTTCAAATCGTGGCCACTTTCAACCTTCATCTCCCACAAATGGCCAACCCTATAACCCCAATCGCCCAACCTGCCAGGTCTGTGGCAAACCTGCTCATGTCATGCTTAAGCACCATTAGCGATTTGATCACGCCTACCAATACGAGCCTCATCTCTCATTTCAAGCCAACTACACCACTCATTCTGTCAACTACACTACCCTTTCCACTATCTCTGATCCATCCTGGTACCTTAACTCCGTCGCCACTCACTACATCACTCATAACTTCTCTTAACTCAATATCTCTTTAGAACCTTATAGTGGAAATGAGTAGATTCGTGTGGGGAGCGGAGCAGGCATGCCCATCAGCAACATTGGTAATTCTTCCTTCAGATCTCACTCTTCTTCTTTTACTCTTTCCAATTCGTTACACGTTCCAAAAACTACCAAAAATCTTGTTTCTATTTCCCAAATTTGTACTGACAATTATGGCTATTTTGAATTCCATTCAACTAACTTCGTGGTGAAGGATATGACGTAGGGACTTCCCTCATTAGCGACCCTCTTCATGATGGTCTCTACCAGTTTCCATTCTTGGTCCTTCCTTCCATTCTATCTGTCCACATTGGTGAAAAAGTCTCCCTCAGTCAGTGGCACTAGCGAATGGGTCATCGGTCTCTCGACCTGGTCTCTCTGATAATAAGCCATAAAAAACTACCCATATTCAAGGCACTAGACACACATTAACATCCGAGTAGGTACCACTTGTGGCGTCAAACCCATCATTAGAGGACTCTATTAAGAGTTCTGAGTGTATCCTAGGAAGTTCAGAGGAGACGCATGAGTCAATTGGGACGTGGCTCACTTGTTCCCCTTTGACTGTGCCATGACTAGGCCTTGACAGCACCATGACACAGCTGCTGACATGCCATGATACGCCCATAAGCATACCAGCAGCACCACCAGCGTGCCCAGCAGTTCACCCGCATGGCCAGCAGGAAACCCTAGCGTCCATCAGCCTGACTAGAAGAACTAGCATGCCCGCCGGCACGCCCATAGGAATGCCATGGCTCTTGCCATGACACTCCTCCATTAGCACCACCGACATACCACAAGCATGCCATGGCCTGAGCCATAACATTCCCTTGACGACCCAGGGCAAAGCTGAGAACATGCCTCAGCGCACACCACATGGCTTAGCCATCAGCATGCTAGGGCCATGTCAAGTCAAGCCCATGCGCACGCCCCTGAGTGCTCTCCTGCGCGCACCTTAGCACACCATGCTTGTCATGCGCCACCTAGCACACGTGCGCTGGCGTATGCATACCCAGCGCCTAACAGCCCCACTCACGCAACCATGCCAGAAACACCGCAGCACCATGTGCCAAGCCCAGTGCATCCCATTAGCATGCCAGCTTACCAGCCAGCCTGGTCTATATCCAACGCCTCACAGACCAAGTCATGCATGAACCACTCCATGCCACCGGAAAGCCATGTACACTCCATAAAATTGCCCACCACTTGCCAAATCATTAAATCCCTTGACCGTCCATTGATTCCCACAATCTCTCCATATTTCCCTCAACCAAAATCAAATATTCTACTCCCCAAAATCAGCCATAGTCAACCACTATAATATCTTCCATAATCGACCACATCATTGCTTCCATTTCAAAATAATTCAAATTTCAAAACCAAGTCCACTTACCATAAATACACCATTCGGCCAACTCACACATAATCCTAGTCAAATCTTCATTTGCCACCTCATCCAAAATCAAATATTCAATTTCCCAAAAATAACCAAGTTCGACACCCGCAAAGAATTCCATAACCAGACACTCAACTCCTCACCAAATCAATTCAAATTCAAAACTATATCCTACCAACTAAGTCCATTCCATAACCGGCCAACAACCAAATCAATTTGAATTTCAAATTTCCATCAATTAAGGAAGTTATCTTGTAAGTCAAACCATAGCCAAAATTCACCATCTCAACCCTAGCATATTCGGCCATCACTCCCTAATACCCTAGCCGAACCCTATTGCCATATCACCTCATCATAACTTCCTTCCTTATTTGATTAGTCAATCATTCCATTAGTTGACCTAATCAAATAACAATTACCAACCCAACCATACCTAATCGAATATCAATCAAGACCAATCACTCCATCCACCTATCATACTCGCCCACCACTCAATCCAATCATTCTCCAATCTCTCTCATCAATTAAGGAGATAATCTTACATTCACATATCATAGCCGAAACACACTCTCTAACCCTAGCTAAGGGTCTTCCAAACCTTAACCTAAGCTCAATCTCAAAATTCTCATTAACTTCCACTAAAATCCTAGCCCTACTACACCATATGACCCATATGCCTCACTAGAAGAACCCCAACACATAAGCCTACCCAAAGGAAACTCTTTTAAACCATTGCAACCTCAATTTAACACACAAACCACCATATCTCCCTACCCAAACCAAACATATCCCTAAAACAACATAGCCATTATCATAGGAACTCAAGAAAGTGGGAAAAGTGCCTCAACCAACCAACTAAGGAGACTTGCTCGGTCATCAGAGGAGACGTGCATGGCAGAGGACCCACATTGGTTAGGGATCAGACCGAGATCCCTACCACTCTCACATCGTGCGTAGTAGCTGTTTGCCATATTTTCCCATAAACACAAGTCCTTCATTTTTTGATTGTCCTCTGGCTAAAGCAAGATAATTACCCTTCTATCCCTCTAATATTAGAATTTCAAAGGCCCTTGAACTAATTTGGGATGATGTATAGGGTCCGACCCCTTTAATATCAAGAAGTAGGTTCAGTTACTAGTTGTCTATTGTTGAACATTTTACCCGTTTCACTTGGCTATTTCCTATAAAATTAAAATCATACGTGTTCCAATAGTTCAATTCCTTCATTAAAAATGTTGAAGGCATTTTCCAAATAAAAATTGTGACTATTCAAACGGATCTCGGTGGTGAATTTCGCCCCTTAACCAATCTTTGTAAATCACTTGGCATCACTCATAGATTCTCTTGTCCTTACACACATCAACAAAATGGATTAGTCGAGAAAAAATACCATCACATAGTGGAAACCGAACTCGCCTTGTTATCTCAAGCTTCACTTCCCCTATCCTTTTGGGATGACGTTTTTCAAACTGCCACATACTTAATCAACTTACTCCCAACTCCGGTCCTACAAAATACTTCTCCCTATTTCATGATCCACCACGAAAGCCCGATTACAATTTTCTCAAAATTTGTAGATGTCTGTGTTGGCCTAATTTGAGACCTTATAATCGACACAAAATGCATTACCGCTCCACTCTGTCTTTTTCTTGGTTATATCAATTTTCACAAAAGGGTAAATGTCTTGATCTCCAAAAAAATCGCCTCTATATCTCACATGATGTTACATTTGCTGAACACATCTTCCCTTATTCTCAACATTCAGTCTCAAATCCTTAGCCCAAACCACCAAATATCATGCATTTACCTATCCTTTATCCATCCATTTTTGGGCCTGGCCCGTTAACTAACTCCAACCCACATGAAACTTTCACCACATCTCCAAACAAGTCTCGGCCAATACCCACTCACTTAAACCCAATACCCAAAAACCTAGACCAACCTACCCTACTTCTTCTTCCCCAAATCACATTTCTCTCGAACCTTCCGTGTCTTTCCCAAATCTTGATCCCTCAGTTTCCTCTCAATCTCTAATTGCACCTCGTCCTCAAATCACCACATGTTCTCATACAAACTCCTACAAACCTCACCAATTTACTGATGGCACCATTTCTTACCTCACACGTCGCTGCCTCTGCCTCGTCTCTACGGTAATAGTTCATGATGAACTCTCCTTTTTTACAGTTGCCTCAAAATATCTTGAATGGCGTCAAGTCATGTCTTGTGAGTTTGATACCTTGGTCAATACTAACACGTGGACTTTAGTTTAACCCTCTTGTGCCTCTAATCTTGTTGGTTATGGGTAGGTGTTTCAAACCAAATTGCGTGCTGATGGTTCAATCGAGAGAAAGAAAGCTCGGCGCATTGCCAAAGGGTTTCACTAGCAACCCGGGATTGATTACATAGAGACGTTCAGTCCTGTTGTAAAGCCCTCGACGATCCGCCTTGTTCTTTCCATTACTATTTCCAATCCCTGGTCCTTATGAAAAATCGATATCCAGAACACCTTTCTCCATGGCGCACTCTCGGAATTTGTGTACATGCAATAGCCACCAGGCTTTGTGGAATCATCCAGACCCAACTTTGTATGCAAGCTCAACAAGGTCATCTATGGCCTCAAGCAGTCCCCCCGTGCGCGGTTCTCACAATTGAGCTCCTGGCTCCTCAGTTACAGCTTCACAGCCTCTTAGGGTGATCATTCCCTCTTCATACTCAACACGGATGGCCTCTGTATGTTCATTCTCGTCTACGTAGACGATATGATAATTACTTTATCTTTATCTCAGGTTGTTAATACATTGATTATTGATCTCGCTCAAGCTTTCCTTGTCACTGATCTAGGGAAACTATATATCATATTTCCTTTGTTTGGAATTACATTATCTGCCTGATGGAACTATCTTGTCCTAAAAGAAATACATCACTGACCTTCTAAGGAAAACTAATATGCTGGAAGCAAAACCAGTCACCTCTCCCATGTCAGCTTCCTCCAAGTTATCTAAATTTGATAATCCTTCATTTGATAATGTTAATCTCTTCAGAAGTGTCGTAGGTAGCTTGCAATACCTATCCTTGACCAGATCTGATATCTCATTCTCTGTCAATAAGTTCTGCCAATTTATATATGAACCTAAACTTAGCCATTGGACTGCTGTAAAACGAATTCTCAAATACTTGAAGCAGTCCCTCACTCATGGCCTCTATTTTTAATACAACTCAAATCTTAAGCCTCATGCATACTCGGATGCCGATTGGGCTAGCTGCCCTGATGATCGGCGATCCATAGGGGGGTTCAGTATCTTGTTAGGCCATCATCTCATCTCCTAGAGCTCTCGTAAACAACACACCATGGCAAGGTCTAGTACTAAAGCCGAATACAAATTCCTGGCTAATACCATTGCTGAATTAATTTGGTTGCAAACCTTGATTCAGGAACTTGGTTTTCCTTTGACTGAATCCCCTATTTTATGGTATGACAACCTTGGGACAACATACCTCATTGCTAATCCAGTATATCATTGAAGAACAAGACATTTGGATATCGATTTTCACTTTGTTAGAAATAGAGTTGCTGCAAAAACTCTTCAAGTATAATCCTACAGCAGCAAGGACCAACTGGCAGATGTCTTTACTAAATCCCTTATGGCTGACAGATTTAATCTCTTAAGGACAAGTCTCATTGTGTGGTCTATCCCAGTGGACTCGATGGGGCATGTTAATATGATGATTGTATCACCCAAACAACAAATAACTATTGATGAGTTGGGACAATGATATGGCAGAACCTTCAAGAATTCTACCACAAGAAGTGCATTTGGTTATTTCCCCATGACAGCTAATGTAACATAATGACAATCTTTGATTTTATTTGTATTTTATTTTATTCCTCACAAGCTATACCAAGGTCTATATAAATTGGTCCTTTTGTACACCATGATACACAATGAAAATACACTGAATTCTTCTATAGTCCTTTGTCTGTTGATTCTGATAATGATCATGGCCGTTCTTTTATAGGATATTGGCGGTGGAAAGAGATTTGATTCGAGAAGTTATGCCTACTTAGGAGAGTACTGATGATCATTTTGTCTTCCAAGATATAATTAGTAAATGAGTGTTCATTCAAAGAAGAAAATGGGGCCAAATAACTGTATGATATTTGGATTCATGTACGTGATCGACGTTGGTGATGAGTACGATATAGAAGAATTTATATATAGTTTGAAAACATGGTCGCCGACTAGATCATGCATGCTATTAATGCTCTTGTAAAGATGGAATTAAAGTCTCCTATACAAAAGCTTAAAATGGGCATTAAAAGAATAATCTACGATAAAGTCTATATTAGTCCAAAAACTTCTAAGCATTTTGATCATGCATATCGATATACATATATATATATATCGATATACATACATACATATATATATATGGCCGGCTCATATATTAAGTGTAAGCATCCAAGTAGCCATAAATCTCGTAACTTGACTTCCGCATCTTTGTTTAAATATTATATATGCAAGGCTAGTTACAAGAATTTTGAGCCAATTAGTTCAAGGGTGTTTTCCAAAATAATACAGATATGCCATTATTTAATGTAAGGGATTTGGCAGTCTGATTGTGATGAGCTAGCAGATTTGATATTGATAGTAACGGACTACATCTAGAAATTAGGCATATCAACTCAGATGACAGGAAAATGAACTGAATATTCCAAGAATTGGGACAATATTGCTCAAGTGTACTGATCAATATTTTAATTGTAAATTTGACTATGGGTATCTAAATTATGTATATAATCCCAATTTAAAAAGTTCTTTTCGGTGCACAAATCATAGTCAACATACTATGAATAGTGGTCCCTATTTCAATCTTGAAATCAGTCATTTTTCCTTCTGAATCATCAATTCAATTTATTTTAATTTTTCTTTTATGATAATATTTTTGGTGTCAGTACTTTTAGAGATGGTCTTTATTCCAATTTGGACCATATTTTTCCCGAGACCTTGTTTTATTATGTATTTTATTTTTAAGCAATAATTGATCAGATTTTTGCCTTTTCGAAAAAAAATTCTAATATCTCGATCTTTCTAGCTATTTGAATTCGGCTTGTGAATTTCAGAATCAGTTTTCGAGTTTAATTTATAGATAAACTCTATTTTTAGAATTTTACCTTCGTGTACATACGTCTTTTTCTCAATCTCAATCTCAATCGGCTTTAGTCGTTTCGGTTGATTAACTAGTCGTCAGAATAATCCTTATTTTACCAAGGTCGTTATGATATTTCGTGAGCTAGTAATATACAAGCTGTATATTTAGTCTTTGTCGAAATAAATTTCATTTTTTTTTTGTTCTCTTAATCATTTCTGATCACTTTTTTTTTTCTCTTTTAAAAAATCAATGTATGGTATACAAGTTTCTGACGATTAATGTATTGATTTTATTGGCAGTTCATACGTCCAAACTTAACTTAAATTAAGAACAACCAACCGATAAGCTTGCTTGTTCATAAAGACCCACATTTCTGATCACCATGTTCTAACGGTCTAACCTGCATGCATTGCACGTTGAGATTGAAGACATATCCATCGAGGAGCGCTCACAGGAATAAGGATCAAATTAGAGACAAGTAAGTTAATTAATACAAAAGTGAAAAAAGCCTTGAAAATCACAAGGCTTTAATTACTTGATTTGCACCCACATCCCCATGCTTGGCACTCCCCGATAAACCACAAACAGCAAGTAGTATCCAGGAGGAGCAACTGCACTCGTCGGCGGCGCCATGACTTCGATTTTATGGCCGCCATGGAAAGCCGTGTCCACGTCAAGCTTAGCCAGCTCAATCAGTCTTTGATTCATGGAGTATCCGTGCGTCGTAAATGGCGGTGCGTACATTGTCACCTTGATGTCTTTCTTCGCCACAAGCAATTTATTAGCACTGAATTGCACCCAGAAGGGTTGTCCGTACGTCAGAGAGTTCTCCGACGCCTGGACCAAGATCTCCGGCCGGTGTTCAGCCAACGCGGGATCCAAATAAGGCGGCGAGAACTTCTCTATCCTCATCTCGGTTGGGTACTTGGCCTTGAAATTATACCCTGCATTGGGGTTGCTACCTCCGACTAGAATTCTGCCATCGGGAAGTACCGCCGACGCAGAATGATACATCCGAGGAATCGTGCTGGATTCAAGCTCCTTAAACCTTTGGCCTGCCGGCTCATCGGGACTGTAAAGCGTCGGAGTAAGATTCGGGTCGTCGGCGGAGTACCAAGCCGCCGTACCTTTCTTTGCACCGTTGAGGATCAAGAAGTCTCCGGTGGGGAGATTCAATATATCGCCCATGACACGCGGCGAAGGCATGATTTCTTTCTCCCACGTAGCTTGAGGGTTTGTGATTTCAAGCCTGTTACAGTCTTCAAGAGCCGGCAAGAAAGTTCCCCTCTGGGCTAAACCGTAGGCGGCCGGCTTCGCGCCGCCACAAACGATAACCTCCACCGGAATGACCTCATCATTGTTAGCTTCGAGTTTTATAGGGAGAAGAGCAGACATTGCAGACGACGGGTAGTTGCGGGAGCCGCCAGCCAAGACTGGGAACTCTTTGATGATGGCATTGGTGTTAGGGTTGAGGAGAACGGAGCGATTGTTGGCGAAGATAAAGACGTTGCCGTCGGTGGAGAGGTGGACAAAAGGGTAGAGATTATTCTCATCCATATCAGAGGTTTCGTCGAGAAAGGGAAAGTTGATGGATTTTTGGTTTGAAGCTCCTTCCCGTGGAACGTATTCGTAGCTGTATGACCTTCGGCCGCCAACCAGAATGAAGTCTCCATTGGCTAGTGTTGCTTGTGTCGCATACCTTAAAGCACAACAACAAAGTTTAGGTGACGACCATGTAAAAATTGATCATACTAAATAATTTTATAAAAATAAAAAATAAAAAGTAAATCTACAAAAATTATATAATATTATAAAATAAATTTAACGTATTAAATTAAGTTATATTAATTTATAAATTTATTTTCATAAAATCAGATCTCTATACAACTGTTAACAATATTTATCAAAAAGAAATTTAATTAAGCATTTCGTTTGAAGAAAATAGGTCATATATATATATATGTGATGACCTATCCTAGCTAGTGCGCTAGCTTCTGGCCGACATGTTAAATTTTATAAACTAATAAAGACCTATACTAATTGATGATCTGGACTCATGATAATTTTGAATTCGTCGCTGTTACTATTAATGAGGGGTCTCAAGTCAAATATTGTATATCTGGCATGATGTCCAAAAGCAATCCGAAAATTTGTCAAATTAAAATTCCCTGTCCCAATATCAAAATAATTTGGATAAAAAACAGTACTTTTGTGTGTATATATATTAATATAACCCAACTTTTTCGTCAATACTTTTAATTATACCTAAAGCTTGTATATATATATATATGTATGTATATATGTATAAACACGTACGGATATTATATAGATGTATATACCATCTTGCCTCCGAGAGTGCCGTTGGGTATTCTTTAAAATCGCAGTTCTCACATGTGCGCATAAATCTCACAGCTCTTGTTCCCTGCAACCAACCTCCAGTGCTAATTAATGTCCCATCGGCTGCCAGGCCTCCTGATGAGCACCAAGGATCCCACTGAATCTGCAGTTTTACGATCAAAATTTAGTCACCTCAGACCACACCAAAACGAAAGACAAACGCAATATGGCGCAAAAAAATAAAAATTAAAAATTAAATAAAGTTTTATATAAATGGAATGGGAAACTAGCTAGGAAATTATATATAATGAACCTTAAGTGGCCTTAGTTTTGCCGTATCAATATCAAATTCAACTGCATGACACCAACAATCCTTATTCGTCATTCCTGTTTTTTCATCTTTATAGGGAAAGCATTGTGCGTTTGGCAACTTCATTGTTGACATGTGAAATGCAGTAGCATCGTACATTATAATCTTGTTGTTTGGAAGTAAGTTTATGTGCATGGCGTTGGCGCCGGAATCCTTAGAAACCAGTTCCCACAAACCTTGGTAGTCTGTCTTGTAGGCATGATCTTGTACCGGAGGATCATCGAACCGAGGAAGACCAAAGTGAGTGGATTCTCCAGTTAAAGGATTTGGGACTGTGATACCAATATCATGATCATGATTTTCGTCGTTATCGTTTTCGTTAAAATCATGAAATCCTCCTGAAAACACCTGTTGTGGGAGGAGAAATTGGGAGTTATACTGGGCTATAACAAGCAAGAGAGATAGCATAAAGAGGGCGGTTGAACTTGAGGCTGCCGCCATTGAAGATCAAAATGTCTTCAATGGCTGCCTCTTGGTTTTTATTAATACCGCAATTCCTGCGGGCAGCTTCTTGTTATTTTCTTTGCTTTACCTTATTTCCCTCTCCATCTCTATTTGACTTCTGAATTTAAGATTGCAATTTGTCGGTTAAACCTCCCCAAATTTAGTCACGTTCGGTTGTTCCTCGTTCAGAGAAGAATTTGCTAATTACAGGTAGAGATCATGAGAAACCTTCATTAATTATTACAAAGGCAAAAAAAACTGTTGCACCAATAAATTATTCTGGTGTCTAGCACAGACAAGATGCCGTGACCCGATTTTCTTTCAGGTGAAAAATATTCTTATAAAAAAGTAGTTAATTTGATATCAGCTTTTATTGAGGTGATACTATATATATATATATATAAATCCTGCAATATACAATAACCAAAATTTATGGAGGTGATACTATATATATATAATATATAGAGTACTGTAATTAACTTTTTGGTTGCAATGAAACAGACCTATAATTTCTGCATGTCCAAGTTGTACGTGATCAAGTAAATATTAAGGAGAGTACATTAACAACAAAATGCAGCGTATGTAAATTAAGCTGCATATTATATATCTGCTTTATTCTCATTCTAAATGGAGCTAGCTATGAAAAAATTTAACCTGATTTTTCATTTTTAGGAAATTAGGAGAATTAATATTGATTGTTGTTTCATGTTTGATAGCTTTGCTGATCATGCTGTGGCCTTAATTTGCATATGCTACCTCATGGTTGCAGAAATGGACATCATTTGTCCGTAAACATCGAGTAGCGCTCATGTTGGGCGCGGCCAGACACAGCACATTAACTTACGAGTGCTACTGCTCGACACACGTGTTTGCTTTTGCCTTTCAATGTCATGCATGTTTGTTTTTACTCTCTCTCTCTCTCTCTCTCTCTCTCTCTCCTGGCCTTCTAGATTTGTTTGGTAAATATATAGGCATGGAGTACTTATGATCGGCACCTACCACTAGTCCTCTCAATTTGGTTTCAAACGATTTTGGCGTAGACTAAAGTTTGTTTTCTAGTGCTTAAATTGCATTATTAATTACGCTATCCATTAAAAGCAGCTAAAAGCTTTTGACTGGTTTTCCCCAGCTCGCTCCTAATTGCTCTCCAATATGGTACGTACAGATTACAGAATCATATCCCTTCTTGTTTAAGAAAACTAATGACATTTTATTGCTTTTTGACCAAGGAAAAAAATTATTCACAGGCCAGCGATCATATTTAGTTGCTTTCCCATATAGCTAGTAGAAGCTTCAGATCTTTGAATCATGTGGGCGTGTCATGCAATTAGTACCAAGTTATGACTATAAATTTATTTTGTCAATCATCAAATTAACATGGCAACCCAGAATTAAGAAATATCTTGCAGGCTGCAGGCGTTTAAAGAGAGTAATTAAATGAATAAAAATACTAGGAAATTACAAAAATATATATATGTATATATTTACTTTATTCCCAATTAGGAATAATGGTCATGATAAGCTATTTTTTGTCTACTGCACTAAACTTCTTACTGATTGACACTAATGGATACAGCTGCTCTACAATCAATATAATTTGCAAGCATTGCTTGGTCGAGCGCCCATTCATAACTTAAAGCCTACTAAAGTTACCAACTTTAAGCAAATTTTTATTTAGTTTACCAAATTAAGCAGGAAAGCAGGCAAAAACATCAAGATCACACCCCCACGTACCAACTCTTCTCATGGTAAAAGACAAATGAGGTTGAGACCCGGGTCCAGAAAATTAATTATAAGGATCAATATATAATGTATCATCAGTTTCCCTCATTCCTACGCAATTGAAAAACCAACTAATTAAAGGGCTTAGGAATTAACTTTAATTTGCCTGAAATTAAGATACTATACATAACCTAACCAGCTAGCAAATTGATGATTTTTCGACTCTCTCTCAGTGATCCTGGGGTCACTAATTTTAAAAAGAAAAAACCATTAAAAGAAAAGTCCAAAAGATTTTGACTGGGGCCATGTTTTCATATCAGTTTTCAACATGGTTAAAGCTGATGAGACACAAGGAGATCAGCAGTACTACAGCTTCGATCTGCATGGGTCGACATAGAAACATGTGATAAATGCTATTATCAATATATGCCTGCATGCTCCAAATATTGCATTAAACTTAAATCATATTATATGTGACATGATTTTTTTTTTTCAAGAAAGAAATAGTTTCACTTCAACTAAATCATAAAAGCATGAAGCCTACAATGTAATCAAACAAGTCAATTAATTACGCTTCTAGACTAAGAATATGAGAGATTAAGCACTACCAATGATAGTAAATTATATTCTCATCTTCAAAACAGAGAGAACTAAGATTATATGTGACATGATTTGATCTTTAGACATGTTTCCGGAAAAAAATGTTTATGAGCCACACCATTCCGAGACATGCATGCACCCGGTTTTTGGTATTTCTTCAGGGCAGGCATCGATCAAATTACTGTTGCATATACAGTACTACTAGATTTTGTTGCCTTGCTAGCCATCATGAGTATACATGTAAAAGGAATCGGTATAATTTGAAATGTCAAGCATCTTTTGTTGACTCACTTTTGAGCAACAAGACTTGTAATATTGGTCACATGATGTCCAAGATTCACACATTTAATCACCAGTGGTTGACCCCAAAGGTAGCTTAGTCCAATATAACTCGATGACGTTCCATACCACTATTAGGAATCAAGAAGATCAAATTGATCGATATATCTCAGATCAGTACTGCCAAATTGAAATCTGCGGGCAAGATTCCTTTTATGAAAGCTTGTGCTAGGCCTTATATATTTATATATATATATATATATTCATGTCTAGTAGAAAGGAAACTCAGTTTCAAAGAATCTTAATTAAAGCCTTATTTGGATACAAAAACGATTTCATGATCATATAATCTAATCTCATATTATTACAACTTTTTCAAATCTCATAATAATAATAATATTAAAAAATAATATTCTAACAATATTTTATTCAATTTTTAAGTTTAATCTAAAATCATTTCACCTCATCTCACTATCTAAACAAGAACCAAGTTGATCATGCTAATTAAAAGAATTCATGATATCACTCTAGATTAAAATCTCAACAAATTATTAATTATATGTAGGTGGAAGTAATTAGATGCCGCTTGGTAAGATTAGCCCATGATCCGTTCATTAATAGA
Organism: Platycarya strobilacea; assembly: GCA_036898215.1. Classification (NCBI taxonomy): domain Eukaryota; kingdom Viridiplantae; phylum Streptophyta; class Magnoliopsida; order Fagales; family Juglandaceae; genus Platycarya; species Platycarya strobilacea. Next base: position 49,328,530 of record CM072546.1, read on the forward strand.
GTAGTACTACTGATTCTAATATTTTTGAAACTAAAAAGTTAGGGTTTCTAATACTAGCTAGTTGTAGAACTACTTAACTGCACAGTTGTATTAACCTATTCATTTTTCAATAGCTCGAGTTGGGGATGCAGCATAAATTTTCCATTTCCTAATTAAGGCAATCAGTCGCATCTTCATATATAGCGAGAGTTATCTTACATATGAGGAGAATTTCACATAAAGGCTCTAAAATCCATTCATATATGACAAATTTGGATCCATCCAAAGCTGCCGCCCCACGCTTTTACCATAGATGAGAAACTTTGAAGATTTATCAGTTTCCTCTTGTCTTGTTTGTTCTTGACTACTTTTTATGATCTTCTTTAATAAAGTTCTTACTATTGAACTGTAGGAGCAAGTAAACAGACCATTGAATCTGGTAAAAGTAAAAATGTTAAAGGTAAGAAAGCCTTAACATTACTACAGTCATATATATGCAGTCTGATATGTAAACAAGAAATAGAGATCAGATGCTCATCAGGGAAAAAAATAAGTAGAGATAATATTAATAATAATGGAATTCTCATTTCTTGACAGTTGATGAACAAGAAGAAATTTTCATTGACTTGTACCAAATCTTGTAGTTCCATTAACAAGTTCATAATTGCCTTCCCAACTGTGTGAACAATTTGCTATTTGATTAACATTTAGAACCCAGCTTGCGATTGAGAGACAAACAACAATTGCTGATAAATTAAAGTGACAGTCTGAGCTCCAAATCTACTTCCTGATTGTCACTTGATTCAGAATTCTGACTGCTTGAACCCACAGAATTACTCCTAGGTTTCTTGCTGTTTTTATCCTGCGCGTCCTGTAAGATAACCAATCATGATAATTAGCACTTATAAGAGGTATATCAATAATATAGGATAGCAATCGAGTACCATAGATTTGATTGCAATATTTGTACAAAATTCAATGGAAAAAACTGGATAATTAACAACCTCAAGATGTAGATTTAGAAGGTGTCTAGTCATGCTTGGTTGTGCAAAATTTTGAGCCTCTAAGGTACTACTGGCGTTGCTGGGGTCCCATCTGCAAGGGATTTCACGTATATATGGATAAGAAACGCAGCATAATAAACGGGATTAAATTCCATGAATAAGCAAATCAATTAATCTAGTTTAACGTATGTGGCTGAATTTGCTTAATTTAAGTATTAATTATTACAAAAAATCAATTGTTGGACTACCTTGCTGTAGTAGTACTAGGAATATGGGAATCACCATATCTGATTCTTTCATATTCTCCTGGCCCCATCTGTAATGACAAGAATTTAGCAGATTAATTAGAAACCCCAAAAATACATTGGATATACATTGAATTTTATAAAATCTAATATATTTACTTCTCCTTGCAATACTCCTTGCACAATTTGAACCCATAAAATTAGATATGGGTTCGAGTCAATCTCTCAAAAATTATTATATTTTTTTAAAAGTTATTACATTCTTGCAGATGATGATGATGGTGGCCGTGATGATAATGTTGGACAACAATATGGCTATACTCGGTAGAGAATATATATTTAGGGTTTGTGACAAGAAGCAAGTAAAAAAAAAACATTGCAACAAAACGGAACTAGGTTTCTATGGACTTTTCCATATGCAGAAGGAATTTATGTCAAATTGAAATAGAAGATTCGTTGGAATTGTTGATCAGAAAATTATATGTCAATCAAAAAGCATGATGTGATGATGATGATTCTGTATGTATGATGAACACGATCACTCCATGATAAACATCAATGCAGAACCCACGAGCACATGTACGTACTAGGTCGTGAAAGAGGAATCATCAGGTCAAGGATATAAATATTTTATGCTCACAGCACACAATTAGATGATCATCCATCAACCAATTAAAAAAAAAATACTGAAGTTCATGTATTTCTAAAACGTAAGACCATATATATCTGCCGGAGTGATGAAAAGGCGCTAGAGCTAACAGACATACCATGATGTTGGGGTATTGGAAACTATAAGACGCTGAGGAAGAAGACGAAGACGATGAGTAAGAAAAAGACGAGGATGATGGTATTGATGAATATTGCGGTGATCTCATATCGGCCTCCTGCATATTATATGGTTATTGACACACAAAAACTTATAGTACATAAGATTAGTATTGTAAAACCCAACAAACTTCGATCACAGAACGAATTAGCACAGCAGTCAAAGTAGTGAGACGTAGAAAGAAAGTTAAAAGATTACGTTGTTGAAATTAGCGGGATATGGCCCATGAAGAGTTGGATGGTATGCACAACCCATTTGACCTTGTAATCTGATCTTCTCCAATTGAGCAACTCCAAGACCTCTCTGCGGTTGTTTTGGCTTGTCTGAATTATTCTTCTTGCCTTTCCTTGAAGAAGATCCACCTCGTTCATTTCCCAAGTTTGGCTCTCCATAATAACCACTGCCCATCTCTTTATCTGCTATGAGATCAGAGAGAGAGAGAGAGAGAGAGAGATGAAGAAGAGAGAGAGAATCACAGATTGCAAATCCCAAACTTTCTTCTGCTGAAAAACTTTCTGCCAAGAAGCTGTTGAGAAATCAGAGATCTCCAGAGCCCTTTTAAAGCTGTTTGCACCCTACTAATTATTGCATCGCTGGATCAGATTGTGTTTAGATTTTAATGTTTTATATACTTAGATTTTATGCTTCTTTTTTCTCTCTCTCTCTACCCTAGCTCTTCTCTCTTGCCTCATTTTGAGAACTTCCATAAATTGATTATAATAATATTGACAATAATGACCATTATTTATTAGTTTTTTCCATTAGATATGGACTTTCGAGACTTCCACTTGATAGCGATTGTCTCTGGTTATTAAAATGCTTTTTTTATTTTTAAAAAAGTATTTAAAAATATTTTAGTGTATAATAACTATTCCCATCAAAAGTTCAACAACTATTCCACGTGCCACATAGGCGCGTCAAAGTCACCATTTCCATAACATTTGCAAATACTCTTATGTATACGTGTTTTAATTGATCTATGTGGCACTTCTCATTGCAAATAAAACAGAAGTCTGGCCTGCATATTGATGCCAAGTTTTGGTCAAAGTTGAAGAGTGCATGTCACCCTCTTCAGGATGGGTGAGGGGTGGCTTTCTGATGATCTTTGGAGTTTTTTTTTTTTTTTTTAGAAAGGCATTATAAATAGTCTATCTCCTGGGAAAGTTGTTTAAGGTGCTTGTTGATGTTTCATATATAGATGGTATAATATTCTTTTGATTTTCACAAATTTATATATTCCCATTGATGATCATATATTATATATGTATGCATGTATGTATATATTGTATGCTAAGTTTTGAGGAGTACTCTGAGATGGGTTTCACTTTGCATGTGATGCCCCAGTCCCATGATATATTCAATTTGATTTGAACTTATTAATTATAAACCCCCACAAAGCCCCAGCTGTAATCTACGAGGAAAGTTATTAAAAAAAGAAAAGCTAATAAAAATATGATAATCATCAAGCAATATAAAGTTAAGACCCAAATCTCATTTAAAATCATTGATTTTTGAAATCTTTTTGAAATTGTATTAACTTCATTGGGATTGCATGTCTGATGATGATGAGCGAGAATTCAGAAGATCAGAGTTTTATAAATATTAATGTGTCAAAAGCTGTATCAATCATGAAGAATTTTCATTAATTTAAATGTTATTTTAAATTATAATAATTAATTGTGTCATTAATGTGAAATATACAGTTTTCAAAGAGGTCAATCCTCGAATTTATATAGTTTCTAGAAATATTGAAGAAGATAATGCTAAATATTTATGGTGAATTTGACCAAAAGGTGGGAGCCCGGGGGATAAATTGAGGTAGATATCGTGTTATAAATTGCAAGAGAGACCAAATCTAATTGAGCTGTTTCATGCATGATTTGTGGGTCATATTATATGAGTAGTTATGTGGTGGAAAGTGTTCAGAATCCTCCAATTTCTTAAACATACATGTGAACTCATGCAATTACCAAAGGACCCCATCAATACCTCGGAGTAAATAATTAATGGGAAGTGTGTGAGGCAAAGGGTTAAAAAAGAGAAATGCTACAATCATAAAAAATCTCCTAAAAATAAATTTATAAATTACGAACATTATTTCAAATGATACATTGAATGTAATTTATAATAAAAGAAATTTTACAATCTAACATATCATATCCAGTCGTGTCAGTTTATAAATTTACTTTTGGTTAAAATATTTCTCAGAACATTTTGGTCTTTTGATCTCTCTCTCTATCTCTATCTCTATCTCTATCTCTCTCTCTATATATATATAGAGAGAGAGAAAGAGAGAGAGAGCTAGTAACTTTAATCGTCGGTTATACTGCTAGTGCAAATATGATTTTTTGTAGTTCTTTTTTTTATATAATTTTTTAAAAATATTTTTTAACATTATTAATCATTAAGAAGAAATTTAAAAAGTATATATGCAATTCTATCAATAGTCACTTCCTTAATTACTAAGTAAAAATAAATAAATAAAATACTCAAGCAATAACTTTGAGCAGTAACATTGGAGGGGCTAAATAGTATTTTTTCTATATATATATATATATAATATGTATGTATGTATATGTTGGTGTGTCTGATATATAGCCATATAGGTTTCTAAGTTGCATTTGAATATGAAAAATAATATTTACAATCGTGAAATGCACAAACGCTATACAATCATTTTGAAAAAGTGAGTAAATGTAGAGTTCATATAAAAAGACCAATTTTTTAATAATTGACTCTACTTTTTTTAAAGTAATTACATTTACGTATTTCACAATTATATATACTATTGTTGTTTAAATATTATTACCCTTACTTTGTTTTATTTATTGTACATATATATACATACCGATTTATTTTGGACTACAATAATTAAATTGGAAAGCTATAGCTAGCACCATACATATATATATATATATATATATATATTGTATGAAACTACTTGCACATATAAAGCTCAGATATTTTAATATCTAATATTCCATATGTAAGAATATTGTAAAAGGGAAAAGGGGAAATCTTTTCGTGCTTTCCAAACACATCATGTACAAGCAGCTAGCTAATTATATAAATTAGTCGATCAATGAAGTGTGGGTTTTTTTTTATTTTTATTTTCTAGCTCTCTCTTTAGTCAAATTATCGATCCTTATAGGTATATATCTTGATTAAATAATATTTTTTGTGCTCCATGTATGCACTCTTTTTCAATGTTAGGTGTTTCGAAACACCTAAAAACCGTAAAATATTCACACATAAACACGTTGCGTACGTCCTTGGATCAATGGAACACTTTGCTTCGGCAATATTTGGGGTTTATTTTTATTTTTTTCTTGTGGTCTACATGATGCGGCAACAAGGTCCATATAATTTTTTGTTCATGATGCTCGATTACCGATGCTAGCAGCTTGATGCAAACTCTTTGGAAGCGATATATATATGTATGTATGTATGTATATATATTATAAACTTTTTTCCACTATAATATATATTTAATATATATCATAACTTTCTTTCAACAAGTACGTCGACATGCAATTAGTTATTAAATTCAATGTACGTCGCGAATCAGATGATTCTGATCAGAGCCTTTTCAATACAGTGACTATATATATACATAAATTATTAGCCATTATGGGCTTCTCGCCGTGCCAATATTCCGCGCGTTGTTTATACTCAGATGTACATTGTGATGGCATGAACCAACACATGATATATGAATTTTCTTAGTACTTCTTGATAAATGTTTAAGATAAAATATTTTGATACCGTACTTGTCTCTATAGTACATCAAGATTTAACTGTCAAGATTTTATATATTATCAGTCATTTATTTTTAATTTTAATAATTATGATCTTAATTCATTTATTTTTAATTTAATAATTATGATCTTAATTAAGGATCCTATATAATTAATTGAATCCTAGAACGTTATACAATTAATGCCAATTAATTTGATAATTTGAAATGCTGAGTTTTTTTATACAATTAATTAAGAGTGTACTTTTCCTCCAAGCGTGCACATACATGCATAATAAATACATATACACACGTACGTAGCCATATATATTTTACTAATTTTTAAACAAATTAACAATAATGTTAGAATTTCGAGATTTCCATTACGTGAAGTAAACGTGCGGCGCCATGAATTCTCTGATCGAGCTAAGAAACATCAACAAAGAACCCTTGCTTTTTTATATATATACCATACGAGAAAAGGAATAATTAAACAACTTTTTACTAAGAAAAAAGGATCATGAGGGAGTGGGGAGGGTTAATTATAATTATAATAAGAATAAAGGAAGAAGAAAACAAGGGATTATGTTGGTTTGATGTGATTTGATGAGTGATGGAGTTTTTAACAAATAGTACTATTATAAAAAATGACAAAAAAAATAATAATATTATAATAAGTAGAAATCAAAAGACAAAAGAAAGTGGAGAGAGATCATGTAGAGAATATATGATAATATCCACTGTAGATTTGAATGCACATGGAAACTTACAGGATGCATTACTCCACACGATTTGCAAAGCCCATAAATATTATTTAAAATCCCTTGGAATAAGCTGTCTTCTACGTGTTCATGAGGAGCCACAGCAAAGCAACCTCAGCCTCAAATCCAATCCAAATCATCAGCCTCAAATATCCCTCACATTGTGTAAGATTCCCAAACTTAAACTATATGAATATATATATATATATATATATATATATATTCATCTCTTATAGTACAGCACACGGGAACTTGTATCAAACCCTACATTGGTTAAGGTTAAGGGTGTTTGTGTACATCATGTGTATGAACTCTTGTGTCTCCTATCTTTTGGAGTTTAAACCGAAAAGTTAAAAAAAAAGTACAATATAATTATTATAAATGGCAGAATCTTCCAAGATTCTGGAAAAAGATTAATTTATCCGATATCAGTATGTCAGTTCCAATATAATCCTATCTTTAAATTCACTGTAGATTTTATGTGTTAAATTCACTGTAATATGATCATACTGATATATATATATATATATCAGTATGATCCAAGATTCACGTGTGTGTATATATATATATCCACACACACACACACACACGTAACACACACACACACATATATATATATATATATGAGTAATGCGAAAGAACATCCAATACTCATAATACACACTCACATAAACAGTACTCATAAGTACTGTTCATGTGAGTGTGTGTTTTGAGTGTTGGATGCTCCCAATATTTTATATATATATATATATATTGTAGTACCTCATTTTTTGAAAATTTATTATGCTTATAATTTAACCGTTAAAGTTATATTGTATTACTTGTTTTTTCCATATTTTCATGCATATTCATAAATAGAATTGGACGTTTGTTATTTGAAGGTTTAATGAAGTGTATGATAGGTTAAAAACTCAATTATTTAAAGAAAATTTTACTCATCATTCCCTCTTGAGATAAGTAGCTCAATATGCACACCAGATGCTCAAGAAAATGCACAAAAGAATATTAAATTCATAAACGCTTTGTTTTTTATATTGATTTCAGTACCATTTACATGTATATATAGAGTAAGAAAATGACAAACATTTTTACAAGATTGAAGGATCAATTGACGTCAATCTAGGGTTTTCTCCTTTGTTCCATTGTGTTATCCTTTGCATTTTGGCATGTGCATTCTTGACTGGTTTTTGTCTCTTCTCTTTGCAAGCTATCAAAGCTTGTTTATCTTGTGTGGCTGCTGACTTGTCTACTTTATTTGTTGATTCATTCTTCTCCTTAATAGTCCCCCGCGATCCAAGTGTCCTGAAGTGATAGTGAGGTTGGATCAAAGTAGGAGAAAATGTGTCGTTGATAAGGGCTTGGTGAGAATATCAGCGATTTGATCTTTGTTGGACATAAATGATACATTGAGAGTTTTGGCGGCTACTCTATCCCTTACAAAATAATAATCTAGTTCAACATGATTAGTATGAGCACGTAAAATCGAGTTAACTTAAAGATAAGTAACACCTAAATTGTCACACCACAATGATGGTGGATCAACTAAATACATTCCAAGTTCTATTAATAAGGATTGAAGCCACAAGACTTCACATATTGTATTAGCAACTACTTTATACTTTGCCTGCGTGGAGGACTTAGAAATTGTAGGTTGCTTCTTGGATCCCCATGAAATAAGATGAGAGCCAACAAACACACAAAAATTTTCGATTTATTTTCTATCATCCAGGCAACCTACCCAATCTGTATTGAAAAAGGCTGAAATATGAAGTTTGGAATTTTTTTGTTAAATGAATTCCAAGATTGGAAGTGAGTTAAAGATACCTAAGGATACGTTTCACTACTTGCCAATAGGGAATTTTGGGATTATGCATGTACTGATAAACTTTTTTTATAGCAAATAATATGGCAAGGCGGGTAAATGAGAGATATTGCAAACTTCCAACAACACTTCGATACAAGTCAAGATATTCAAAGGTATTTCCATCTAATGCCATGAGTTTAAGGGAGGAGGCCATAGGTGTGGAAACAGGTTTTACATTACTCTATTTTTACGATTAAGTAACTCAGTAATGTACTTACATTGACACAAAAAGAGACCCTGATCATTTCAAATTATTTCAATACCTATAAAAAATGCAGAGGACTTAAGTCCTTAATAGTGAAAGACATGCTAAGAGTAGAAATGAAATCTTAAATTAATTTAGGAATAGATCCATTGATAATAATATCATCAACATAGACAAGCACAAAAATAAAATGAGAATCAGTGAGAAAAATAAACAAAGATGAATCAGATCTGGATTCTACAAAACCAAGAGAAAGCAATTTAGTGCTAAGTTTTGAAAACCAAGCCCGAAGGGCCTTCTTTAAACTGTAAATACATTTCCATAATTTACACACATGAGAAGGGAAATCAAGATGTACAAACTCGGGGGGTTGGCTCATATATACGATCTCTCGCTAGTTACCATGCAAAAAGGCGTTTCGTTTGTCTAGTTACTGCAATGGCCAGTTGTGAGTCACAGCAAGAGATAGAATAAGTCAAATGGTAGCGGGTTTGATGATAGTGCTAAACCCTTAGCTACTAGACATGCTTTACGTCTTTTCAGAGAGCCATTCGCATTTCTCTTTGTTTTGATGACCTATTTAGGTCATAAAACATTGAAAGAGGGGGATGAGGGAACCAAATCCCAGGTGTGATTGTGTAACACAGGGTGAAATTCCTTGTACATGGCTTCACGCCAATGAGAATATTTAGAGGCTTCTGCGTAAGATATGGGTTCTTCAGGAACTTCTATATAAGATGAGGAAGCCATGAGAGTGAGTGAAGTTGAGGGTTTGGTTAGGGGGCCAGGGAACAGTACCAGATTTTTTAATAAGAAGGTAGCGGATGTTTACTTTGGCACGAGTGACCATCGGGTGAAGATTGCAGCTTGGAGTGTCTTCCAATGAGCAAGATGGCGGCCGCAACAAAGTGGTAGGCAAACTCGAAATCGCAGCTGCTAGATTTTGAGTGAAGGTAGGGGAAGACATATCGAGATTAGGGTTAGAAGTATGGGGCCGAGACTCGGTAGAGTTATGTGAGGCTTGGGTTGGATGGGTTAGGCCATGGGTGTTGGGCTGAGTGTGTGAGTGTGAATCCGAAAGTGAGGACCAGTATGCATGGGAAGCCATAAGTGTAGGAAGGTTGAGGTAGGCTGGGCTGAGTTGGGCCAAGATAGGTGGTCTGGGCATACGAAGCAGATAGGACTATGAGTTAGGTGTTGGCCAAAACAAGTTATGAAAGGGAAATTGGGCCTCATTAAAGGTAACATTCCTAGATATGTAGGTCCGGCCTGTTTGAATATGAAGACATTTGTAGCTCTTGTGATCGGGCCTATAACCCATAAATACGCATGGGATGGACCTAAAGTCCATTTTATGACAATTGTAAGGCCAAAGGTTAGGCCAACATAGAGAACCAAAAGTGCGTAAAAACTTGTAATCCGGTATTTTGTGAAATAAACTTGAAAATGAGATTTGTTTTTCAAGACCAGAGTGATCATTTCATTTATTAAAAAAATGGAAGTTCAGAATGCGTCACACCAATATTTCATTGGCATGGATGCATGGGCTAATAGTGAAAGCCCTATTTCAACTATATGCCTATGACGAGGCTTAACAATCTCATTTTGAGTATGGGAATATAGGCATGTGATGCGATGAACAATACCATGATTTTGCAAATTTTTTTGAAGGGGTCTAGATTTACCTCCCTAATCCAATTGTACCGCCATGATTTTTGATGAAAAATAATTCTAGACATAGCATAAAAAGGCAACGAAAATTGTGGAAGCATCAGATTTAGATTGAAGAGGAAAAAACCAAATATGTTTAAATTTATCATCAACAATTAAAAGATAAAATCTACAACCTTTAGATGATAATACAGGAACCGAACCCCACACTATTAGAAATAATAACTCAAAAGGGTGATAAGATTGTGATGGAGAGGGTGGGTGAGGAAGTGCATGTGCTTTAGCTTATGAGCAAGTTGTGCATGGTGATATAAATGTGGTGATCTTGATTGGAAGCTTAAAATGATTAATAACAAAAAAAAGTAGTGCGGGAGGAGGGACGGCCAAGTCTTTGATGCCACTGAAAGGATGATGTGCGTTCTTCAATGAAAGCTTTTGGTGTAAGTGAGGTGGTGATACTTACAGGTAAAACATACAACCCATCTTTAATGATGCTCTGAAGAAGAGCCTCCTGGGTGCAAATATCCTTCACAAAAAAAGAATCAGAATTAAACTCAAAAAAGACGGAGTTATTTTGGCAAAACTGGCGTACAGATAACATTTTTTTTGTAATCAAAGGAACATAAAGTTTAGACAATAGAAATTTGCCAAATGGGGTGTGAAGATGCGCAGAGCCTTGGTGTTGAATCGGCATGGTGGAACCATCTCCAATACTTACTTGATCCGTTTCATTGTAAGATGAAGCATCAAGGTTAAGATTGCTAAAGTCTGAAGTAAAGTGATTTGTGACGATTGTATTTGGAAACCATAAATGCATATGATTGGGTGGTGGAGAAAATGCTGCAAAATTCGCAGAGAGCAAAGGAGGAAGAGAAGGCTGATAACTATGATTAAAACATTGATTGCAAGTGAAAGCAGTATGCCCCAATTTGTTGCAGACTTGACAAAAGGGACGTGACTCATTTCAGTTTGAAAATTAGTTGGAGTTGGAGCTTCCCCCACGGCGTCCCTTGCCTTTAATAAAGTTTGGAGGATTAGAAAGAGATTTAGTGGTAACATTAACAGTGATGGGGTTGCCACTGAAAAGATTTTGGTCTTGGTGACTCAAACGGGACTCATGGTTAAAGTAAAAAATTGTAGAGTTGATGAGGTGAGATTGGGTCTAGTTGAGACGTTGTAAGAGAGGTAACTAGTGACTCAAAATCAATTCCTAGACCTGCTAGGAGATCAACCGAAAACTCAAAGGGACTCAAGGAATGGCCAACAACACCTAAGGAGGCAGCAAGGTTTTGAGTTTTATTGAAATATTCTATAATGGACTCAGAGCCTTTCTTCAAAATGGCTAGTTGGTACTGAATTTGCATCACATGAGCTGTGGATTGAGTTGTATAGAGACTGTTTAAGGTCTTCCAAACTTCAAGATAAGTGGTGTAGTCAAGCACTTGGGCCAAGACTTGGTCTGTAAGCAAGGAGTTGAGAGCTGAAAGTATTAGTTGGTCCAAATGAAGCAACTATGCATGCTCTGGGTTAGGGCTATCGCCGACCATGGGAGCCAGTATAAGAGAAGTGCCATCCACATGGTCGAATAATTGGTGCCCTTTGAGAAAATGTGCCATTTGGATCTTCCATAGCAAGTAGTTATCTATAAAAAAAGATTAATGATAACAAGGTGACTTGCATTGTTGAGAATTGAGGGGTTAATCGAAGGAGATTAGTTATGTGGCTGATCAATGGTTGTTGACTCTTCCAACACCACTGTAGTGGATGGTGAAGCGCAAACAAGAAGAATAAAAAAAAATGGAACAGAGGATGAGAGAATAAAGGGAGATGAAGATTGCAGATGTTAGTTTGTCAAGGAGTTCGTGATACCATCTTGAGATAAGTAGCTCAGTATGCACACCAGATGCTTGAGAAAATGCACAAAGGAATATTGAATTCGAAAGCGCTTTATTTTCTATATTGATTTCAGTGCCATTTACATATATATATATATATAGTAAGAAAATGACAAACATTTTTACAAGATTGAAGGATCAATTGACATCTGTTCTAGGATTTTCTCATTTGTTCCGTTGTGCTGTCCTTTGCATTTTGGCCTGCGCATTGCTAACTGAATTTTGTCACTTCTCTTTGCAAGCTGACAAGGCTTGTTTATCTTGTGTGGCTGCTGACTTGTCTACTTTATTTGCTGATTCATCTTTCTCCTTAATATTCCCACATACCTGTATGCATGTACACACCATGCATAATTTTTTCATTTTTAATATTTTTTCTCTTATCAAAATGCCTGGTACTGCATGTATATATGGATGATAGGCAAAAGAACACATTTAGTTTAAAGATAATAAAATAAAAATAAGTGTGGTATATGGGACATTGATGAATAGAAAAACTCTTATTTAAAAAGGATAAAAAATTTATTTCTTTCAATTTTCTCTTTTCTAAGCAAAATAACATGAATATATTTCCAGCTTTTCAATAGTGCATGTCTTTTCAAGCTCCGGCCTCCTTTTCTTGCCCCTCTCCCTGTTTTTCTCACTCTAAGCCATAAATTTGGTACAAAAGGTTAACTAATTCATGTGCAAGCATATTTAAACTGGTGATCATCAATTGTAATTCAAACTTAACACCTTAGATGGAATATTATGGATCATGTTAGGTGAAAAGTGATGTAAAACCAGCGACAATATAACTTCCTTGATATAGCTTTGGAAAGTTTGCAATCCTTAATCCATGTAATGTTTAAGTTTGGGCAATTCCTGAACCATTCTGAGTTTGCATGTGTAAAACGCCCAGTTAATGCATGCTTCTGATCAAAAAAAAAAAAACTTAAAAACAGAAAAACAAATAGTTACATTTCAAGACTAGTACTGCTGCTCCATCTTTAAAAGCGATGATCTATGATTAATTGCTGGTAATCTATCATTTCATTATTGGTAAAGGATAAGAGTTTTTAGGATGAGAAATACATTACACAAAAGTAAGTTGATCTCTAACTTACATAACTTAGTATAGTATACGTATGCGTTAGAATGTAAAATTATTTTTATATAAAGTAAATCTAATGAATCATAAAAAATTATGTCAATTTGTAAGTTTATTTTTATATAATTCATTTATGAATGTAGCACTCCTATTTTAAGATACATCTGCTAGGTAGAATTTATCTTCTAATTTCTATGGTCTTTTACAAATGGTGAATTAGTTTGCTAAGAACAAAGCTAGCATATGATAAATGCATGGGCCTCAATTAGTTGGAGTGACATTTTTTTAATGGATCATTACTATCAAAAAATCTTTTGGGGAGGACCCATTCTTCCTGATCCCTCTTAATGATCTCCCGGGATAGTTAAGTGAGTTCTTTTTACTGAATATTTTATTCACCTTGTTCACCAACCCCCATTTTACTTTAACTATTCATCTATAATTTTCTTTTTTTCTGTCATGTCTTCGTCTACACTATTTTATACACGATCTAGCTAGATCTGTTATTTACATGGTTTCCCAAGAGTCAAGGTTTGATCCTGATCTTATATCCAAACTTTTTAATCCAAATCTAACTTCTCCAGATCTTGATATTGCAAAATTAAAGTCATCTTCTTCGGTTCCTCCAGTTTAATAAAGATCAGTACTGCACTCCTGCTACATCAGATAAAGCTTGCCAGGTGAGGTGCCACAAAAGTTTTGCAATGTACATGACCAAATCATAAAATCATTCTCTACATGATTCTATACAAGAGAATTCCTTTTTTGGTAATTAATGTTGTCAAAGCCAAGAAATCACAGGGTCACTAGCTAGGACTACTCATGATGTGGTCTCACCTCCTTCTCACATTTTCATTTTTTCTTCCACTTTTTTTTTTTGGTTAGATTGCACTTCTTCTTTTTAATGTTCTTATTGTCATTGTACTTGGGAATTCATACTCTTGATCTTCTTCTTTTTATTGGTCTTATGTGATTGTACTGGGGGAGTTATACTCACCACCTTTTTAATAACTTATAAGTAACTTAGTTTATATATATATATATTTATGCAAATTAAAAAAAAAAAAACCCTGATCCATAGGTTAAGTACACAAGACTCCCTAGCTCTTACGTACTAGAGAATCCTAGTACTACTAGACAAAGCAATATTGATTAACAGGAAGCTGGTTGTTCAGAAGAGAATGCATTAGTAATATTGTAACCCTAGATTTTATGACATATAGAACACTAATTAATTAATTTTTATTTTTTTTTAAGAGAATAGCTAATTTCGCCCTCAAAATGTTGCCCCCTCCCGTAATTAACTGTTAAGATTGCGAATGCATGCTACATACTTTCCATCCATCCTGATCATTAGAATTAGACGGTGGTGTTTTTTTTTAATATATAAGTATATGATAGTTGGGGTTATATTTGCCACAAATTGTGATAGCTAGTACCATGATATATATTAAGGTGGAAATTTATCCCTTTTTAAAACATTAACCTTGCGGAATCTAGCTGCGGTTTTGGTACACATGACTAGTTTAACTTAATGGTAATTAAGAGCTATATATATATTATATATATTTATATATATAGGTTGTGGTGGTTGGATGATATCATGTGGGTATGTACGAGAAATGCTACCTAGCTTTAGGTGATGACTAAGACCCCATTGATCTTGAAATTATAAACTGATCCAGGATTAAGTTATTAAATTAGAAGCAGACATATAGATTTCTAAATCTCTTTGCAGGCTAGCGTTACACGATCGACCTCAAATTAATTATATTAATATCAATGATTCCCTGTTAAGCTTTTAAGTAGCTAGCGAGATTTTCTTCCATTTTTTATTGCATACTATATATATAACTATACAAGTGCCTAGCTACCGATAATTGGCCCATATATTATATGCACATAATTAATTAATTAATTAGGATTATCTGTGTTGTAACAACTGGAAATGGGGACCTTGGGAAAGTACAAATTGGAGCTCCTGAACCACGTGTGGAGATGCTATAGATCAATTCAACACTTGGGGGCTGCCCTCTTTCAGTTTATATATATATATATATATATATATGAATTACGTCTCTGAAAATAAATCCCTTTTTTTTATGTAGAGAGGAGCCCATTCATGACTTGGAAATACGTAGCACAATCAATGCAGATGGTCCTCAATGTATCCTGCTCCTTTGATATTAACACTCACAAAACCAACATCCCCAGTGCTCCCATGATCTATCTTGGATATGTTTTCTGATATTGTTGGTTTTTTAATCCATTATGATTACCTTAATCCCCGGTTTTAAAGCTCTAATCATATGTATTGAATCATCATTATTTATACTGTTGTCTGACAATCGTATATATTAAGATCATCATCAGGTGTATTAATTAATATATGTAAACCCAATTATATATAGGTCTGATCTGCACGCACCCACCAAATTAAAGGAGAAAGAGAAACCTTACATTTATCATCCATATATATAATATGCGGTTATTAGAAAGAAAGACTAGTCGGTGGGTTCCAATATAATCTCAATTATTAAACAGCTTAAATATTTATTTTGCTTTTACTCGCTGAAGTATACTTGCAATATTAGAGGCCGCTAGCTCTCTAAGCAGCTAGAACAACTAATAAAACTATAAAAACACAATAAAACTATAAAAATGTAATTGCAAACGCCAATTAACACATCAAATTACATAATATTTAATTATATATACACTAAAAGAAAAACGAGTATTCATAACGGATTATTTGTGATAAAGATGACTATTTACTGAAAAAAATAACTTATTTTGATAAGAAATAATTATTTTGACAGAAAATAACTGGTCACAGATAAGCAGTTTTCGTATAATAATTATTATATAAAAGTTAATGTAAATCAATTGAAACAAAAAATTTATAATGTTTGATTTTTTGGTCGGTTAGGCGAAGTACTGAAGCTAGAAACGACTGAACACTTGACAGTAGAAGGGATGTGCCTGCTCAAAAAGCTTCAGCAAGAGGTTGCTGATGCAGCAACTGGGGCTCACCCTCCCATGTGAGTTATATGCATATAGTTCTTTAATTTATCATGTATGGCAGTGTGCACAAATTAAGAAGTATATAATATAATCTAATTACTCTAAAGCTAATACACGTTTACCAGAGACATACATTGAATATCATTATGAGACTGATTTAAACTTATAAATTACAAGTACTAGTGATGATGTCATCTTCCTCCATGATGAAAAAAGTATTTGTAGTTCCACTAGTACTCATGCGTTACTGTGAATCTTTTGGAATTTCCTCAAGGTTCATGAATATTGGGGATTTGCTTTTTCAGCACAACAAAGTAACACGCATGATATTAATGTTTTGGCTTACAAGAAAAGGAATATTAGCCTACATCCATGCATGCATGTGGTCATATTCATGTTGTAGTACTTTTGCATAAGTTCACACTTAGGTTGTTCTCCATTATAGTTGTTTAGGTTGTTCCCCATTATAGCTGGTATGGGACTTAATTACTGGATTTATTTTACTTAAAACAAAATATACCTTTTATCATTTGGTGCTTGAAACAATATAAAAAAAATTATTTATTTGTAGTCAATTGTTTTCTGTTAAAAAAAATTTTATTTTATAGCAAATAATCATTTTCGCCACAAATAATCTATCATTAATACTTTTTTTTTCTTATAGTAAAAATTGACGGTAGGAAACTGCAACTTCCACCTGATTTACTAGATCTTGTTTAACATGAATGAAAAGAAGACTCATACGAGCCGACCATAGAGAAAATAGACTAGAGAAATTCACGTTGGAATTTAATGTCACACATGATGACATGACACCTATGCCACTATTAGATTATTTCTACTTACTTAAGGTTATCTAGCACTATTAGACTCCTAATGACTTAAGTAATTCCTCTAATAGTTTAAGGTTATGATCTAATCCCAGCTCTGTTAGAATAATGGCTAACAGGAAAAATGATTTCCTATTAAAACTCCTATTTTTGATAGGAAGTGCATGGAATTATAGTTGAAGAAGGAAACCAGCCGGCCTCTGATTTCTACCCTATAAATAATGCATATGGCCATCAGATTATGTATTAAAGAATTTTAAAAGGCCAAGTGAGAAAACCGCTTTCTAAGGTTAATGTTATTTTCATATCTAGAGTAGAGAAGAGTTGTGGCTATGAATTCCATTACGTTCTTTATACATTATTTGATTTAGTGAGAATCGTGATATTATAAGTCAAGATTCTGGACATATTTTACAATATTATATAGATTATTTATTTCACGTAAGCTGACATGTGCATGGTATCAGAGCATGACTCTGACTTCCGCGGTTTTCCATTATTATGATGTATAGATCTTGATGTGTACTATGATCTTTTCTTACCTTAGATTTGTGCCGCTGTGAATTAATTTAAAAAATTAATGGCATGAGAGCTAGACTAGTAATCGAGTTTAATATTAATGGGTTATTACTGATTAGGTGCATGCTTGTCAATTTTCGGTGAATATATGGCCTTTTATATATGTTTTGACGAAAAGCTTACCTATTTTGTTCTCTTCTTTGGCCATTTACCAACATGAAGCATCATGACTACCTTTTGCATTATAAAAAACTGCATGTTATTTTTATATGTTGGGAATCTGGAACTCTCAACTTCACCCCCCTAAGATCATAGGAATAATAAAAAAAAAAAGGATAAATAATAACAACACAATAATTTTAGAGAAAATTCTCAAAACAAAAGAAAAAGTATCAAATTCAAAGAAAAAAATTTACTATGTAAAAAAGTATTACAATCATACAATTTTTTTTCTCATTTCAAATACATTTACAAAATTTTTTCACCAATAAAACTTTGAGTACTCTCACATCTTTCTATTTTACAAACAAATGCTACTAGAGGCATTTTACTTACTAAAATTAAAAGTTACTAATTAAACTTTTAACTTATGCACTAAGCTAATAAGGTTAAGTCTCATTTCATAGGCCTTAGGCCTTGCTCCTCATTCATTCCTCACCAATGTGGGACAAATGACAAAAGAACAAAACCCAACATTATAGGACTCTAATACTTGAATTCTAGACCATGCTATATGCTTGAGGCCGCGTCTGTAATATAATATTCTCATTGAGTAAAAACTTTGGTGATTTATTTCATTTACAATTGCTTTGATTATGAAATTATTACTTACATGATTTTGAATAAAGAATGATATTTTAGCTTCTTTGATATTGATTCTTTTATTTTATGCATCGAGGATATATACATGAATAGTTTTGCTGATCAATTTGGGTAATATATTACAAATCATTTATCATTTGTTTTGCGAAATCCTTATTCAACTTGAAATCCATTTTATGGTAAGGCTTGATTATCAGTGATCACCAAACTGACCCAACTAGAAGGATCCATAGATCTCAAACCGTTTTTTTTTTTTTTCTTAATACCAATATCTCAAGTACGTTTTTTAATTATTTAAACTATATTATTGGATTGGCCCAGATCGTGTGCCACATTTTAAGTGATTAATAAATCAAAGTGAAATAATTAGCATGCATCCTTAATTGGAGTTGGCATTGGGTACCCAAAGGTAACGGGCCCAGTACTGAATTATTGATGCATCTTTAATTATTTTTACCAAGTGAAAGAGAATCGCCATAATGGTTAAGTTTTTAGTTGCTGTAACTTTTACACAAAAGTGAAGTTACTGCAGTAATACTTCATGTTTCTATGTTATTTTAGCAACTCAAAGCATTAATGTTGTGAGCATTTATTTTTATTACAGTTTCAGTTCTTGTTTCTTCGCATGCTTCATCTATTCTAATCCATAATGGAACAAATTTCAGAGACTGGGTCTGAAAAAGTCCACTTTTATTTTGGTGTCCTGGATCTTGATTTGTCACTCCTGATTGAGAAACCACTTGCTATTACCAATTCAAGCAGTGTGGAGGAAATTGCTTTATATCACTCTTTTGATTAGTGTTTAAGCAGATTGAGCATTATGTTATGCAAATAAGTATAGCAAATAATTATATGAAGTCAACGCTTCCTGAATCATGTGACACTACTAAGGAATTATTTAGAACTATGTAAGAACATTTTCAGTCAGCAGATAAGTCTCTTTCTGGAGCATTGATGGCAAAACTTACCACCATTAAATTTGATGGTACACGTGGGATGCACGAGCATATCCATGAAATGTCAAATCTTAGTTGCTAAATTAAAGGCTCTTGGGATGAATGTGGATGAGTTTTTCCTTATACTCATTTTGATTTACTTGCCTCCTCAGTATGCATCATCTCAAATTCATTACAACACTATTGAGGATAAATGGAACATGAATGAATTTGCCAGCATGTTTTATTCTAATGGTGCTAAACATATGAAAAAGAAATATTTTATCGTTAAGGAGGAAGTTCATAAACAACAATTGTCTATATAGCATATTGATATATCTCATGGTTGCAGATCCATTAACTAAAGTGTTACCACCAAAAACAATTAAGCAACGTGTTAAGAGAATGTGTCTTGATTTTAATCCTCAATAGCCATTATGCTATGGATTGCATTATGTTTATTTTTGCCATATTTGGAGATCTCCTTAAATAAGTTTAAAGTTTTTCCTGTTTTCTATTTGTATGTATATATGTGGTACTTGTATGTATACAATCACCTTCTTTGACTGCTGAAATCTAATCCGATATCAGGTACTTCTGTTGGTTCCTTGGCCCAAACAAGTAATACGCCAAGGGCATATTCTAGTTCTTTACCCTTTACACGATGGATTATTGATTCAGGTGCATCCAACCATATAACCAGTATATCTCAATTGTTTCAATCTTATTATCCTTATTCGGGTAATAAAAAGATAAGAACTAAAGATGAGAGCTTTTCATCCATTGAAAGAACAGGTTCAACGAGAATCTTCGAAAAAATAGAATAAGAATCTGAGAAAGGCATGGAGAGATGGCTCTTTTAGAGCACAGCCTTTCATTAAGAATCTTAATGACAGCACTTTGCTGAAGGACTTGGCAAAAACAATCTGTAGGTGCAATTGGGGAGATAGCTAGGTTTGGAAACACAATCTTCTTAAACACTTTCAAATACTTTCTACTACTATTTATTACTTTATTATTACATTTACCTACTTTTATTACTATTCATTACTATTTAATATTTTATTATTACTTTTTATATACTTTTTACTACTATTCAGAAACACTCTTAAATACTCTCAAACACTCTTGACATCCAAACATAACCTAAACTGTTAGGAGGCTTGTCCTGTTCACCCTTGGGGGAAACAGTCGAAAATGCAAAAACAGGAACTGAAGCATCAGAGGGATAAAAACACATACATCTACTTCAGCATGAAACAAAGATGTGAGGAAGCTCTTGGAACAGAGTTTGGTGGCAGCTACAAGGATATGGAGGTTGGATGAGGGTGATCTAATTTAATATGAGAGTAGTGATGTAATTCTTTTTGTCCTGAAATTAGTTTACATATATGCAGCAGGCATACAACCAATGTGTTGTATGTTATCAAAGCTAGTACTTTAGGCAACAACCAATGTGTTGCAAAACGTGGCCCATCATGAAAATTGACTCCTATGTTTTCGTGTCTAGTTGTGTATATGCCTGGAAATTTGGCTCTCATTTTGGGGATTCCTATTACAATGTAAATTGTAATGAAAACCTCTTCCCTGAGGTGATCTGTCTCAATTAAACTTACAGAAGAAAGGTCTGAGTAGCGAGTAGCAAACTAGAGCATAGGGCCGTTTTAGAAAAACTACTAAATTAATTCCCCGATATTCTCAAGGGACAGTATAAATTTGATATAGAGAAGCTATACAATCTCTAACAAACTTCGAAGCCGAGGGATATAAACTATAGATGATTTTATTTCATTTGTTTCACAATAATACATGTATCTAAAGAAACTCAATAAAATTGGAAGGATAAAATTGACACATTGCAGCATCTATGTTACATACATATTCATTCGCTATGATCTAAATTATGCCTGATTTGATGTGATGCTAGGTGCCCTTTCCTTGATCACCTTTGGGCACAAATCGCCAGAGATCAACAGCAATGTCTACTTCCTTCTTCTTATGAAATTTGTATAGCTGTGGTACATCAAACCGGAGCTGAAAGAAGGAAAACATAACAAAAATATCACATCCGCACCAACTATTCTTACCCATCACACTGGCATGACAAAGAATGATATACGGTAATAAAATGTATTCGTAGTATAGAATGGTTTGGTAGAATATAAGGTTATAACAATTTGCAACATAATTTTTTTTTTTTTGAAAAGTCACAATTTGCAACATAATTAGTGGAAACATCATCCAGTTATCACTAAACAAAGCCATCTTCACCCACCTCACATAAAACCTCAGCACTGCTAGCATTTAAGTCCTGCAAAGCTACCCTTTTGATATGCTGCAATGACAAAAGAGAAGTGATGCCACTACATGATACCCGATCCACATTATATGGACTAAATATTTTCAAAGATACATTTAAGAGACTGATTATAAAGTTGATTATGGGGTTTTGAGGTTCAGTTGTAGTAGTTATTTTCTAAAAGAGTCAGATGCAGGCTGCAAAAGGTTAAGAAATTACAAGTAAAAACACATTTGAAGTATGTAGCAAAAATTCACTATAGAGAATCATCCTTTCCTTATAACTGGCTACCTTATGGTATACACATATGCCAACATCAGATTTCGTCTCCAACCGGAGACCCTCCAAGTATCTAATACGGGAAATGCTTCTCTAATAGCACATTAATTAACTGGATGATTACACTACTATCATCAATCAAGCACAATTTAGGAGATGATAAATGTTAGAATACATAGTTGTAATTAGTGTATGTTGTGAGGGTATATTGGTCATTGATATGTGTATGTATACTCGGTTGTAACACCAATGAAATAACAATAAAAAAAGTATTCTCTCTCTTCCTTGCCCGACTACATGGTACCAAAGAGTTGGTAGTCTGGTGATGGTTGTGCGACGGTGTAGGAGTGGTTGTTGGTGGTTGCTGGTGGTCTCTGGCAAAGAGGCGAGTCGTCATGCGTTATCGCTGTGCAGTTTCCGGTGGAATATTCCCTTTCAGTGTGTCTCCGGTGAAATAAGGTGTCTTCTCCGTTAACGGACACCGAAATCGAGCTCGCCAGCATAGTCTGTCTATTCCGGCGAGTTTCCGTCCCCATCGGCTGTCGGAAACACTATTTATAGCCGGCCGACGGGGTAGTCCGGAGTGTTTGGTTACATGTATCCGCCATCCTATCCTCGAGTAAGAGTCTATCCCTATCTAGAATAGCATCTGTTTGGTAACAGGAACACAGTAATCCAGCTTTCCTTGTCCCGGGTTTAGGATAGCTTATTCCTATTTATTTATTTCTTGGAAGCCGACACAGGCCGGTTCAGATCCAAAACATCACCGATACAGGCCAGTTCCAACCTGAAACAATCCGGTTCAAGCCCCAAAAACTCTTTTTTGGGTTGTTACAGTCTGTTTAAAGCCAATACAAACCCGAAATTTGGGTTATTTAATCAGGTTTCTTTTGTTCCAGCTTATATATCTCGGTTTTTCATCCATTTTATCATACTTTTCTTCATGGCAACTAAGTTTGAATCATTATCTCTTCCACTAAATGTTAATATTCCTATGACTACGATGAGATTGAATGGAAAGAACTATATATTGTGGTCAAAATCTGTTGAAATGTTTTTAAAAGGCAAGAGTCTTCGTCGTACCCACTTGGTTGATCTCATGTCTCTCTCAACTAGTTCTACATTTGCTCAGTGGGAGCAAGAAGATGCTCAAATCTGCTGTTTGATGATCTCTAGTATTGAGCCTAATATTTGTGCTAGTTTAGTACATTTTGACACCGCTCAAGAGATATAGAACCATCTCAAACAAATGTATTCAGGTGCTGGAAACACAACCCGTATTTATGAATTGTGTCAACAATTTTTTGCATTGGAACAAGATACTTTGAGCGTGGAAGAATATTATTCTCAAGTGGTGAGTATATGTGAAGAGCTCAAAATTTATCAACCTATCACTTCTGATGTTTCAAGTATGCTAAAACAACGTGAAGAGTTCAATGTTGTGAGGTTTCTTGTTGGCTTAAAACCTAAGAATGAGTCGGTGCGCTCTCAAATTTTGGCAAGTCCACAAATTCCCTCATTTCCTTATATGTTTTCCTGAATCCAGCGAGCAACATTATTTGGACAGGGGTCTCAATTGTCTTCTGATCAACAAAATGAGAGATCCGCTTTATTTGCCTCCTCTGTTACTCCTGGTGGCGTGGAGGCCGGAGTGGTAGAGGTGCACGTGGGGGACGTGAGGCCAGAGGTAGTAATCGCACTCGAGGTCGTGAATCTCATAAGTGCACTCATTGTGGTCGCAGTAACCACTCAGTGGACTATTGTTGGGATCTACATAATAGACCATCTGGGTCCGCTAATCAAGTCATTTGCCAAGATGGTACAACTCAGGCTATGAGCTCCAATTTGACTTCAGAGATGATCAGTGTATCAAAGGATGAGGATAATTAGTTTTTGGCTCACACACGAGTGGTTTCATCTTCCATAGCTACTCTTGCCCAACCAGGTACAGCATCTGTATGTCTTGTCTCATCTGCTCAAAATCCATGGATCATCAATTCAGGAGCTAATGAACATTTGACCAGTTTGTCTCATTTCTTGTCTGAGTTAGGTAATATGTCATTTCTCAAAAGTGTTAATCTTGTTAATGGTTCTCTTGCTAAAATTACAGGCATTGGATCAACTAAACTTACCGATTCTATATCCTTGTCATCTATTCTATATGCTCCCAGTTTTCCCTATAGTTTGCTGTCCATTAGTAAAATTACTCAAAATCTTCAATGTTCTGTAACGTTTTTTTCCCTCCGTATGTATCTTTCAGGATCTCAAGACGGGGAAGAAGATTGGTACGGGGCATGAAGCCAGTGGTCTGTATTACTTTGACGTCGAGCAGTCACCCACTTGAGCTCTCACATCTTCATCATCATTCGCTTTTGAATGGCATTGCCGCCTTGGACACCCATCTCTTTCTCTTTAGAAACGTCAAGTTAGGAATCTTGGAAATGTGTCTCCCTTTTCTTGTGAAGCATGTTAGCTTAGTAAACACCATTGTATGTCTTTTGTACCTCGAATTGATAATCAAGCCTCTTGTTCTTTTGAATTGGTTCACTCTGATAAATGGGGACCAATCAACATTGTACCAAACAAGTTTCAGTATTTTGTTACATTTGTTTATGACTATTCTTGTATGACATGGTTGTTTCTGATGAAAGCACAATCTGAAGTTCTTTCCATATTTAAAGTCTTTCGAAAAGAAATTAAAACTCAGTTTAGACAAAAAGTTCAAGTTTTCCGTTCTAACAATGCTAAATAATATCTATCTAATGCATTTGCTACTTAAGTAATAAAGGAATTGTTCATCAAACTTCATGCTCTTATACACCCCAACAAAATGGGGTGGCTGAATACAAAAATTGTCATTTGCTAGATGTAACCCGAGTACGTTTGTTGCACATGCATGTTCCTAAACGTTTTTGGAGTAATGGTGTCCTTATTGCGTGTCACCTTATCAACCATATGCCTTCATCTATCCTCAATGGTTCCTCTCCCTTCTTCATCTTGTTTCTCTCCTTTCCATCTTTTTCTCTTCCACCTAAAATTTTTGGGTGTGTTTGCTATGTTCATAACATTGGCCCAGGCTTTGATAAGCTTGATCCACATGCTACCAAGTGTTTCTTTGTTAGTTATTCTCGGACTCAAAAAGGATATTGCTGCTATAGTCCTGCGTTTGGACATTACTTCACGACTGCTGATGTCACCTTCTTTAAGTCCATACCCTATTTCTCAGATTCGTCTTCAGTTGTTGAGTGTGATCCTCTACCATTACCTACTCTTACTACCCTTGCTCCTGCACAACTACCCATTGTTACTCAGCCCTCTTCAGTGCCTTCTCTTGTCCCTTTACAGGTGTACTCACGTCGCTTACGGCTCCCGGCTTCCATGCCTCTACCAACTTTGTCTCTGTCTGCAGATCCTGAGTTACCTAGTGCTTCAAACTCTCCACCTATTGCTCTCAGAAAAGGTACTCGTTCTTGTGTTACTCAACATCCAATTAGCCAATGTCTCTTGTCATGCTTTATCTCCATCTTTTTCATGTTTTACTTCTCAACTTCTAAAAACTTCTGTTCCTAAGACAATTCAAGATGCTTTATCTGATCCGGGATGGAGGACAGCTATGGAAAATGAAATGGATGCTCTTCACCATAATGGGACATGGGATCTTGTTCCTCTACTACAAGGAAAATAACTTGTTGGCTGTAGATGGGTATATACAGACAAATTCCATCCTAGTGGTTCTGTCGAACGTCTGAAAGCCCGCTTGGTTGCTAAGGGTTACACTCAAACTTATGGCAGTGATTATGATGAGACTCTCTCTCCTGTTGCCAAAATTTCATCTATTCGGGTATTAATTTCTCTTGCTGCTAATTTGGATTGGTCTTTGTTTCAGTTAGATGTTAAAAATGAATTCCTACATGGTGACTTAAATGAAGAAGTGTATATGGAGCAACCACCTAGATTTGTTGCTCCGGGGGAGTGTCGAGGTACTGTGTGCAAGTTAAAAAAGGCATTATATGGTACAATCTCCTAGAGTATGGCTTGGGAGGTTCTCCAATATTGTATTGGCATTCGGTCTTTATAGATGCCAAACTGACCACTCCCTATTTCACCTACATAGTGATACAAGTCATATTTTATTGGTTGTTTATGTAGACGACATTGTCATTACTGGGAGTGACTCAGCTGGAATTGCCAGACTGAAACAATATTTACATGATCAGTTTCAGACAAAAGACTTGGACATACTTGATACTTTCTTAGAATTGAAGTTAGTAGATCTAAAAAATGTATTAACCTATCTCAAAGAAAATATGTACTTGATCTTTTGGAAGAAACTGGCATGTTGGGTACTCGTCCTATTAACACCCCTATGGATCTAAATCGTATACTCTTGAAAGAGGAAGGAGAGTTGTTTGAAGATTAAGGTCGGTATCAAAGACATCTTGAAAAATTGAATTATCTGACTATTACTAGACCTGATATTTCTTATGCAGTGTGTATTAAGCCAATTTCTATAGATGCATAGGATCTCACATTGAGATGCTATAATCCATATTCTTCGTTATCTTAAGCGAACTCCTGGCCTTGGATTATTGTATAGACCAAATGGACATCTTAGAATTGAAGCCTTTTCAGATGCTGATTGGGTAGGATCTCCTTCAGATAGAAGATCGACCAGTGGATATTGTATTTTTGTGAGAGGTAACTTGATTATATAGAAGAGTAAGAAGCAAACAGTAGTAGCCCGATCTAGTGCAAAGGCTGAATACAGAGCAATGGCTCACACTACTAATGAGCTGACATGGTTGCAGCATTTTCTTCAGGAGATTGGGTTTCCAGCTCCTATCCCTCTTCAGTTATTTTGTGATAATCAAGCTGCAGTGCATATTGCGTCTAATCCTGTGTTTCGTGAGAGAACTAAACACATCGAAATTGATTGTCACTTCATTCGCGATAATATATTTAATGGCGACATTTCTACACCCTTTGTGAAGTCTGCTAATCAACTTGCATATGTGTTTACCAAACCATTGTATTATAGTCGGTTAAAACTTATTTGTTCCAAGCTAGATTTATATGATGTATATGCCCCAGCTTGAGGGGGAGTGTTAGAATATATAGTTGTAATTAGTGTATGTTGTGAGGGTATATTGGTCATTGATATGTGTATGTATACTCGGTTGTAACACCAATGAAATAACAATAAAAAAGTATTCTCTCTATTCCTTGCCCGACTACAATAAATAAACCCAATCAACCATGTCAGGTTGGTAAATGATGATGAGCATTAAATCAAATAGATGGAATCGCAAAAGATATTACTCACATCTCTTGTTGAGGTCTTATGCAAGGAATAAACTGCTTGAGAAGCAACCTGACAGAACAAGCAATATACAGAACATATATTGCTCAGATGCATTTCAAACATAAAAATGGAGGGATCATTCATGATATTTACCTTCAGAGCCACACACAGAAAATCCATATCAGCACCCTTCTTCCGGGTCCCAAATGGAGGATTCATTACAACAGTATCAACAATTTGACCTAAATAATCAAGAAAATAAGAGGAACAAACAATTCAAGAAAACACTATAATATTTTGTATTATTTTAAAATGTATATTTTTAAACTAAATTATATTTTTTCGTTGTTTCATTCTCAGAGGGTGAAATGCTGATCCAAGCTAAGTCCCCAAGTCTTTCAGGTTCCTAATCAGGGACTGGTCACAGTTGCTCCCTTGCTCCAGTAGCTCTGGCTCAATAGACATGGTTCTCTCTTCCTTCACCACGCCTAGACAGAGGGAGTCCTCTTCTATGGGATCGTTATGGGCTAGCTAAAATGTATTATTCGGCAATTAAAATATTTTTAAATGTCACCACTTTTTTTACAACTTTCTTAATTACATCTCCCCCCAACCCACAGAGAGAGAGAGAGAGAGAGAGAGAAACAGTAGCTTTCCAGTGCATAACCCAGCCAATAAATAACTACCTACAGAGCCTCTTGAGAACATAAAAACAATTCTCACACATCTCCATCCTGATCTTTAGTAGAAAAATAAACTATGCATGGTGCCACCTATGACAGGCCACACTGTTCTCTCCCAAATTAGTCCAGCAATGTTTCTGCGGGCAGAAGATTAAAGCAAAAGTTCTACAGGACCAGTTCCTTATACTTGAAATCATGGAATTCTGTATGGAATCCAAAGAAGTATTATGTGGAGTTGCAGCACTATAAATAAAACAAAGGCTCTCTAGGTGACTGAAACTCTTTTGTTGCAAACCTACTAGACTTCAAACTATGAAAACTAGTTGTTTCCAGCAAGAGCAAATGCCAACTGAATTTACACAAAACTAAAAAATACTATATTTCACTCCATAATTATTGCATTCAGCAGGAATAATTTTAACAAATTACAAGTGCTAACCATCACATTTAGCTTCAATTTTCTGTTCAGAAAACTGTTACCTCTCCATCCTAAGTTCTTGATGTCGGACTGAATAAAATTAATGTCCAGCTGCAGGTTCAAAATATCATCGAAGAAACAATCCATTAGTTGAATAACCACTAGTGCAAAACATATCTAATTAAGGAGTTCATAATCTCATTGATAAGCAGTTACAGAAGTAGAGACACAACGAAAAGACTGATTCGAAGATAAACAGCTAAAATAAAACAAAATAGTGGGCTGAGCCCTTTCCATTCTTGCATCTCCTATTCCATGAAGAAACATTTCAAGAAAACAAAACCTATTAACATCACAACCAATCAAAAATAAGAAAATGAAGATACCTCGAGATCCTCTGCATTTAGTGATGCCAATTCAAGAGATTGTGAATCAATGTCGATGCCCATAACATGTCTATTCAAAGCAAACGAAGTTAAGAGCAGTACAAATCTACACAAATGGAAATACCATCATCCATAAGACCAATAGTAGTTGCATCAGTTTTAATAGTGTCAACGTTCCCTATGATTTCAAATTTCATTCAACTTAAGTGGATTTTGAAGACAACCAGAAGAGGTGAAAAACATGTCTCATTCTGGTGGTAACAAAAGAGCAACTGGGGCCTTGATTAATAGAACATACAGTCCAAGACACTATAGAGAGAGAACCGAATGGTTAAAAAGGGTTTTTTTTTTTTTATAAGGAATGGTTAAAAAGTATGAGCAAATCCAACCATAAACATTGGCTACATCTATTCATTTGCGAATGCATTTCTTAAATCACAGCAAAACCTCAGCAATCAAAATGAATTGAAGAAGGGAAAAACAACAGGAAGGGATAAGGCTACTCACTCCGCACCCAAGAGAGCTGCTGCAGCACCTAATGTACCACAGCCACAACCGAAATCAGCCACTACCTTGTTGCTCACATCCTCAAAAGAATTCTCGGCCTGATATGTTTCACTCATTTTACAAGCCAAAGCAAAAATAAAAGGCAGAAAATACGATAACAACTTGGAGCCATATTGAATTATAAAACAAACAAATGCTTATGAAATTCAGTTTTTTCCTTCAATTTCTATTTTAGAACTTGAAACTTGCTTTTGCCAATCGACTGTGAAACAGCTTATACTTCAAAAGCAAATAAGCATTATCGAAAAAGATCCATATTAGAAAAAGGAATTGTCAGACGCAGAGTTTGAAGCAAAGTAGAGAAAGATAGCGAAGGAACAATGAGCAACTGACATTTTTAGAACAGTTAAAAGGGAAAAGGCGAAGAGTGAGAAGAGAGTGATACAGTGAAGAGCATGCGAGAGGCAATGTGCGGTCCAGTAGTGTATTGCTCTAGCTCCACCTACAACGGGAAAATTTACACAGGATTTTCATAGGTCATTGAGATACAGCGCTCTGTTCGTGTTTCAGAGAGAGAGAGAGAGACCTTTGGATTGGAAAACTGCTGAAGCTCACCAAGGAGGCCTTCTAGTTGCTTCAGCTTCATCTTTCGGGTAGAGAATAATTCTCCGACGAAACACCCGCACAGGGTCAAGCAGGGAAACGGAGAGAGTGACAGTATGCTGCAGACTAAAGTCGAAGAACAAACCTAATTGATGGTAAAAATTAAAATGTGTCGAAAGACTAAAAGAAAATTATTATCTCAAAAAAACTTATAAAAATAAATATTTAAAATTCTTATTATTCAAAAAATAAATTTTTTTTCTTCCTTCCTCTCTTCTCTTTCTCTATTCTCTTTCATTTATATTACAAATCAAATAAAAATCCCTCATATATATAGGAAAAACTCAATATAATGATCATTCAATAATGCAGAAGGAGGACAAATTTGCGTAAAATGCAGAGAGATGGGAGATGTGCTCTCATTATTGACTTTTGTACAACACTCTCCCTTTAATGATCATCCATAAAAAATATATCTTGTTAAAATCTTATCAAAGAAAAATCCAATAGAAAGAAAAACTAATAATGAAGGAAAAATAGTACATTATTCTTATGTACCACCAAGTATTTTTAAAATTGTTTCATTAAAATCTTACAAATGAAAACTTACTAGGACAAAATTTTAGCGAAAAAAAAAATACAATCAGCATAAATCTTTAAGATATCTACTCCCTCTGAAAAATTCATGATAATAAATTTTTTAGTTTTCGCATTCCAATATTTTACACAATTTTCTTGAATGTCGCAATTGTTAATACTTTCGTGAATAAATCTGTCAGATTATCACTTGATTGTATATGCTTGACATCAATTTCATCTTTCTCTTGAAGTTTGTGAGTATAAAAGAATTTAGGTGAAATATATTTGGTTCTATCACCTTTAATATATCCTCCTCTAATTTGAGTGATACAAACAGTATTATTTTCGTATAAAATTGTTGGGCTATCATTTATCATGGAAAGACCACACTTTTCTGGGATATGTTGAATCACTGATCTCAATCAAATACATCATCGACTTGTTTCATGAATTGTAATGATCTTTGAGTGATTTGAAGATGTGGCAGATAGTGTTTGCTTGACAAATCTCCATGATATAGCAGTATTTTCATAAGTAAATACACATTTAATTTGAGATCTACTTCTGTCTGGATCTGAAAAATAACTTGTGTCTACATACCCAATCAACTATGAATTTGATCCATGTTGATAAAATCTCATATCAACCGTACCTTAAAGGTAACGAAAGACATATTTAATACCATTCCAATGCCTTCATGTTGGCGCAGAACTATATCTTGCAAGCAAATTAACTAAGAATGTAATATCAGGCCGAGTGCAATTTGTAAGATACATCAAAACTCTAATTACACTGAAATATAGTACTTCAGAACCAAAAATTTCGTCATCGTCTTTACAAAGACGGAATGGATCATTCCTTACATCAAGTGATCGAACAACCATTGGAGTACTTAGGGAATGCGTTTTGTCTATATAAAAGTACTTCAAGACTTTCTTTATATACATGGACTGATGAATAAAAATCTTATTTGGCAAGTGCTCAAGCTGTAAACTGAGACAAAGTTTTGTTTTGCCAAAATCTTTCATTTCAGATTTATTCTTTAAATATATAGCAGTTCTTGTGATCTCTTCAAAAAATTTCACAATATTTAAACCATCAATATAAACCACAATAATGATAAATCTGAATTCTGATTTATTAATAAAAACGCATGGACATATAGAATCATTCTCAAATCCTTCTTTCAATAGATATTCGCTTAGGCGATTATACCAAATGCGTCCGGATTGTTTTAACCCATATAGAGATCTTTGAAGTTTAATAGAGTACATATTTCTAAATATACTTGTAGATACTTCAAGCATTTTATATCCTTTAGAGATTTTTATATATATGTCATGATCTAATGATTCATATAAATATGCAGTGACCACATTCATCAACTGCATATCTAATCCTTTTGTAACTACCAAAATAATTAAAAATCTGAATGTGATTGCATCCATAACAAGAGAATATATTTCCTCATAATCAATTTCAGGTTTATGTAGAAAATCTTGTACGACAAGTCTTGTTTTGTACCGTACAATTTTATTTTTCTCATTACTTTTTCGTACAAATACTTACTTATATCCAACAGGCATTACACCCTTTGGTGTTTGTACAACAAGTCTAAATATCTCTCACTTTACTAGCGAGTTTAATTCAAATTCAATAGCTGATTTTCATTTTGGCCAATCATTTTTATATTGACATTATTCGACGATTTTTGACTCACTTTCTTCATTACTTCTGGTAATGTCAAGTGTCATCTTATATGAAAATATGTTGTCAACAACAATTTTGTTTCTATTCAGAATTTCTCCAGTACTCATAAAATGTATTGAGATCTCATTATTTTTAGGTATCTGTTCCTCTTCAAGGAAAAATATTTCATGAAAAACTTTTTCAGGAGGTACTCTTCAAAAGGATTATACTTTTTAGGAGTTTCTATTTTGTACAAAAAATTTGAATAGATCTTATTGTTTGTTTTGTGGGTACAATCTCTTGAGGAACACTTATTTCTTTTCTTTTTGATTTTTTCTTTTGCACCAATAGGTTTTCAACGCTTCAGGCGTATTTTAGACTCATCTATTACTATTTTGACAACTTGTCCTTCAAGAACTTCTATTCTTATTCGAGCATTAATAGTAGTAATATATAATTTTACAATACTTTTAATGTCAATAAATACATCTAGTAATTGATTTGCAATACTTTACAAATAAATAATCCTCTAAACTTCTTATTTATCTGTAAAAGGATGAAATTCATATAAGACTTTATTTTTTCAAGTAATTTCTTATCATACTTCAGGCATCGATATTTCATTATTTCAAAATGTGATAAAATATTTTTAAAAAAACTTGATTATAATATATAAAAGTTTAGTATAAGTTAATCAAGTACTTGGCCGTATAACAAGTACATGGTCAATGTTCAGTCATATCATATCTACGACAAACATCTTCATTTTTGTATGAAAAATTATTCTAAGGGCCTTTATTTTTCTTTAAGTTGGATCACTTCTGGTAATACGGTGTATTTATATTATTATCCTCTTTAATGTTGTCACTTGTAAAACTCACACTTCTATCATTTTTTCTACCACGTCTATACCTTTGATTCCTTTGAAATGATGCACCGTTCACTTCTGGGAATAATGTAAATCTAATATCATTCACTTTAAGAAATAGTATGAAACTAATAGAACATAATTGGTGATTTATTAAAAAAAAACTCATTATTAGTTCGATCACTAGAAGCCAAGATAAAAGTTCAAAATATTTGTTGAAGTTTTGCTCTCAATATTACTGCTGCAAGAACACATTCGAGGTATGATAAGTAATATGTCTTCTTTTAAAATATCATCACCAGTGATTTTCTCATTGCATAATTTTAATATTAAACTAATTTTAAAAAGTGCAGAATTATATTCATTAACACTTTTAAAATCTTACAACTTCATATGCAATTAGTCATAACGAGCTTTTAGGGGGATTATATCTTCTAGTACTTATATCTCTCCCTTAAACCATTTCACAAAGTAAGATTTTTTTACCGTGAGATACACAGCACGGTCTTGCAAGAACACGTGATTTTTTTTTTATTGTATATCCCAAATTTATCACATCCAAATGGATTTCATCAAGAATTCAAGATAATTTTTTTTTTCAAAAATGTCAATAGTAATAAATTTTATTTTATAAGATTTGACATTTTCTACATATATGAATCACAAAAATAAATATATGTATCTAAGAAATATATTCACATAATCATCACAATAAAAGCATAATTTTATCAAATAATATTTAACAATATCATCTTCTATATTCACCTCGAGAATTACAAATAATATATATTAAAAAACTTACTTAAATTAGAAGACCACTAGCTTTAATATCGGTAGAACATTGTATTAATAACGTATTATAAAACTAAAATAAAACTATTATTGTAATAGAATTTATAAAAAGAAACATTTAGAACTTTTATTACTTAAGAAATAAATTTTCTCTCTTCATTTCTCTCCTCTCTTTATTTCCTCTCTTTCTTTCTTCACTTTCGTTTATATTACAAACCGACTGGAAATCCTTCATATATATATATATATATATATATATATATATATATATATAGGAAGAACTCAGTATAATGAATCAATGATCATTCAATGATGCAGAAAAGGGCAGATTTGCGTGAAATGCAAAGAGATAAGAGGTCCGCCCCTATTATTAACTTTTGTACAACAAAATGCAAATTTCCTTGAGTCGTGCTAACAGTGCCGACTCTGCGTTGTTGCTGTTCTTTTCTTTTATTTTTTTAATCGGAGTTTTTTATTTTTTATTCAGAATCGAAGATGTTACTTTCTTCAACCGATTCTGACTTCCAACTCGATCTCCACCGATATTTGCTTCAACTTATAGATTCCGATATTTGAATCCATAAATAGTAATAGTATAATAATATTATATACAATCATAATATAAGCAAGACACGTAATTATCTTGAAAAAAATTGAATAATTTCCAAAGAATAAATCATTCTTTTACAATAAAACGTCCTCTTAGTCTCTAGTATTTGTATATGTTTACTAGCTTTGATTTTTTAGGAGTAATTCAAGTCTAAACCATGACAAGAAATTTGAGACATCAACATTTGTTACATTAAAATCTAAATATATGATTATCATTTATAAATTATATTCGAAACAAATAGTTGATTTATTTAAATCCACTAAGTAAAATTTCCCAACAATTACAAGATCCTAATCCACCCATTCCCATATCTCTAAAAAGAGGAAGCTGCTAGGTATAAGAGGAGAATGGCAGCATGCTGAAGAATTTGTGATAAACCGAGGCCTCATAAGCAAGCAACGAAAATTACCAAAAGTTCCCACATCCTACGCGACTTGCCACAAGGCCCACAACTTCCATTATTATACTTTCGGAATAAACGAGATTTTTTCCCCTAATTTCCTTCGACTTTATAAATATAACACTATTAATAATGATATAAATATTAAAATTGAAAAATAAAAAAGCATACAGAAGTCCAATAATTTAAGATGCTAGAAAATACCAACTGCATTACATACTAACCACCACAATTGGATGCACTACTGTGGGAGATGAATTCTGGAGTTTGTCTGGTAAAAACCTCCATTAAAAAACTATCTAGTCTAGTTGATCCCAGCCGTTTTAACTAAGTCAAAGAGTAGTGTCAACAACAGTACAGTTTCAAACCAATTCCTAAGAAGTTGCCCAAATTGTAAATAAATATTTAGACAACATATCGGTAAGTGACATATCGTCCAGCTGTTTCACTTGGTCGGATAATCTTCACAACTTGTCCACGCTTCAGCCCATAGTATCTCGCAACAGGATCAGTCACTTGCATACGAGGCAGCTGAATTCAATCCAAGCGTAACACAGATCATAAATATCCGAATGTGATAAGATTTGCAACAGAAACAATATTATACATTTTCATAAGACAGATATCCCAATCCCAATGTGTTTCTCAAGGAATTCACCAATCTTTCCCCAATAATGTTGGCTTGCATGCCTTAGTAATTGTAATAGATTAGAGCTAAAGTTTTGGTAACAGGATCCACAAGTAGCCTTTAACTAAAAACCATGCATGGTGCATACGTATCATCAACATGCCTCAAAATACGCACATCAAATCGTCTGTCCTAGATAGTAGATACTAGTTCATAACTTGGTTTTGTTACGTTTACTTCTTGCGGTAGACTTAAGGAGATTTCTACATTTTGGTATAGAGATAGATCGTATCCAGTGGTACCATGCATATGGAACACTGCAAACAACCAGAGCAAACCAAAACTTCAATTTAAAATAATTGGCCCTGTTCTGAACCAAGGACTCCAAAGCAATAATTTATTTCAAACCAATATGGTTGCAAACTAACCAATTTCTAGCACAAAATCAATGCTCAAAAACTAATTCTACGCAATAATAACCATGTCAAACAAACAAGATTTAGATGCTAACAATGATACACCCATCATTTCCAAAAATATTCAACTTATAAATGCAATGCCAACATATACTGACCTGTGTTTCTTTCACAGTGTATCTCTCCAGCAAAGTTTTCTTCTCCTCATTTGTAAGCACCTGATGCTCAGGAACAAGAACGTGCTCTTTAATGTTTATCAACAACTCTGCCTCCTGTATAAAGAGGCTTATTAGCAAACTATCTTCCAGTAAGTTCAGAATGAATGCTAATGATTGCAGATGCACTGCATAGCAAGCCAATAATGAAATAAGAATCAGAGGAATATTTACACCTAAAGTTATAAGAGCAATCAAATTAGTAAGCTTGCCATGTTCACTTAAAGTTAAGTAAATAAATGATCAGGACCTCAAAGTCCCTTTGGAGATGCCTTGAGTAAGAAAACACGTTTTATGATAATAGAGCTAGCTTGAGTAAGAAAACAAGTTTTATGCTGATAAGAGATGCCTCGAGTAAGAACACAAGTTTTCTGAATACCAAAATTCCTTGAGTAAGAAAACAACATATATACAAGATGCTAGTAAAAAAAATGACAGCTGCA
Organism: Platycarya strobilacea; assembly: GCA_036898215.1. Classification (NCBI taxonomy): domain Eukaryota; kingdom Viridiplantae; phylum Streptophyta; class Magnoliopsida; order Fagales; family Juglandaceae; genus Platycarya; species Platycarya strobilacea. Next base: position 49,365,056 of record CM072546.1, read on the forward strand.
GTTCTGTCGTTAAAACATCATTAAAGCAAGCACTTTCACCTGGAAAACCTCAAGGTGGAATTTCGTTGAAATCTCACTTATAGAGCTTCGAGCAAAGGGAGTCAAATTTTGTTGAACCACCAAGATTGCCCTGAAAACATTCTCCGACTTCATGCGCTGGGAATAAGTCTTCATTGTCTTTACACCAACCTTTTGTTCCTCAGGGAAGAAAACATAGATCTGGCACCCAAGAAACAAGCAATCAGACAAACAAAAGAATGCAGCAAAGAATACACGAGAAACATCGAAGCACTCAAGTATATATATATATATATATGTATATATATATTTAGGGAGCTGCTAGATCCCACACACTGATGTTGCTCAGTGTGCCATGTCTCTCCCCCCCTCTCTCTCTCTCTCATTTTTTTTCAAAGGATTCACTTCCATGGTATGGTTTGCCATTTATTTATGCTCTTTCTTCTATCTTTTTTTTTTTTTCTGTTTGTAGGAAAACGAAAGTGTCTTATGCAGATCCAAAGAATATGGCTCCAACACCAAGTCTTTCTCTGATGCTGTTATACGAGATCACAATCTTTTGATTATCAAAATGTTTGTTCATTTGGAGCACTGTGGATACAGATTAAAACACGGAGAGAGGGATTTGAAAGCTAACAAGGTCCCTGATTTAAAAGCTCATTTTGACAGAAAACCAGTTATACAGAGAAAAATTCATTTTTTTGGTTACAAAAGGCATGCCACTAAAGAGTAAAAGAACTAGGAAATCAAAAAGAGGAAAAAAGAGAACTTTGATGACGGCAACAGGGGACGGGAAGAAGGGGAGGGGGAAGAAAGGGGAGAAAGGAATGGGGAAAAAATAAGGGGACATGTGTGCCACGTCAGTTTGTGGGATTTCCTCATATTAAAATTCTCTCCTTTCTCTCTCTGCACAACTAAGAAACCCGAATGGTTTTTTCTCAATGATGATACCATCCTGTGCGTTTGTTCGTGCTCTACTTAGATTAGATGAGCTCCGTTCACTAGTTCTTGAGTTCATTGTGTGTGATGGGGTCTATAGAAATGTTGTCATTGATCAGAAGTGTTTTGAGTTCCCAAATGTGAGTGTGAGATGGTGGAAAATCATGGAGAGCAATGTCCGCGCTGTGAATCACATCTCCATTGATCAAGAAGCCTCGGTAAAGGAAGGGATTGCGGCTGGGGATGCCTCTGAGTTTTATTGATCTCGACGAAGCGAGTCTAAGGTGATTGTGGTTCAGAGGCAGTCCAATACATTTGGGAGATTTTTTTCCATTATGAAATTCGGCCAACGACAAGATATGATTCTCATACCAGAAGGGAGGAAGGGGGTAGGATGGAGAAACATAGGAGCTTTGTTGGGAGAACTTTCGGCAACCTCTTTTGTCACAGGGGGGAAAAACAAAGGTGGCCATTCATGGCTACCTCCTCCACCGTTGCAGGGAAACCATCCTCCTCTTTCATACAAGTAGGGGTGTAAATTTAAACCGGAAAACCAAAGAACCGGCTCAAACTGAACCAGACTGGACCGGAAATTCCGGTTTTAGATCATTCTGGTCCGGTACCGGTTTCATAAATTGAAAAATCGAATAATATCAGTCCGGTTCCGGTTCCGTCCATTTGAAAACCGGATCGAACCGGACTGGTTCTATTTACTTTTTTATTTTTTATTATTTTTTTAGTATTATTATATAATATGCTCTATACTATATAATAATATAAATTGTAATTAGATATGAGATAATGTAGATTTTTTATAAAACAATTTTTTATTTTATAGCTATTTATTTAATATAGATTTTTTTTATAACAAATTTTTCTAAAACAAAATTTTTTTATAGAACAGTTTTTATTTTATAGCAGTTTTTTTAATGCAGTTTTTTTTTTTTTACTAAAACAGATTTTTTTAATAGATTACAATCTTTTTACTAAAACAGAATTTTCAAACCAATTTAAAAAAAAAAAATAGATTGGTTTTTATAAATTTACATTTTATTAAAACCGGACCAAAACCGATAAAACCAGTACTACTAGTTTTTAGAAATAATCAAGGCGTAATTGATTTTAAGAAATGCAAAACCGGTAGTACCGGTTTGGTTCTTAATTTTGTTCAAAACTGAACCAAACCAGACCGGTTGCACCCTTACATACAAGTAAGTCTTGTCTCGAACAACACAACATGCCTTCTTTGGTGAAAGCACAGTATGACAAGTGGAATGGTAGGTCCAGGTTGGGGACGAACACGGTATCTCTACAAAATGTCGTGGCTAAGATGGAAAAGCAGCTTTGTACCTCGCAATTTAATCTAAACCTTCTGCAACACTGCATTGTGGATGAGGTGAAATGGTATCTCGGTGCGGGCCAAGTTGAAGGATCTTGTATTGGGCTGGGACAAATTGATTTTAAGGAGGAAGGTAGGGCAAGTAAGGGCAAAGAAGTGGTTGTCGGGCCTTATGTGCTTGCCATGGAAGTTGGGACTCAAGCCGAGCCTGCCATGGAAGTTGGGCTTTAGGCTGAGCCTATCCCTCAGGCCTAACCTATTATTTAGGCCCATAAAGCCAACCCGAATAGCAAGCAGGCAAGACCCTCCAGTGATGATCCTTTATCATCTAGTGGACATCAACCACCGCCATCGACAAGGGGTCAAGCGTTGGAGTAGCTAGTGGAGGGTTCACCGGTGAAGTCTAGGCTGTCAGAAAGCGCTCAGGCAGAGGATCATGTGATTTTGCCGGAATTGAGTTATGTGGATAACACATTTTTTACGCCAGAAAATGCACATAAATGTTCGACAAGGGTGGCCGGAGGTTCGGCTACCCCCTCTGTGTCGTCATTATCGCCGGAATGTGGTGTTTTTACTATGGGGTCTCCAACAGGCATCGATAGTGAACAAGGGATGGCTTTTCTCGGGTGCTTAATGGTTTCTCAGGTCTAAACAAGGGATTGACTTTTCTATTGCTAATCCCAAGCTTCTGGAAATGTAGTAGCACCTAGTAGTGAAAAAACTGCATCACCCAGCATTGACATGGCTCCATACATGAACCTCCAATTGGCCCTCTTGGATATTGAACTTTTTGGCGAGGAGAGGGATGTTTGACACCTCTATGTACTTTTCATCCAAACCTTAACTTTGGGAATGGCCCTTCTTCTTGGGTTTTCAATAAGGTGGAGGAAATGCGATCGGTTGTTGGGCTTTCGTTTGCTAGCTACGATGATCAATTTAAGTCCCTCCATGTGGCTTTAGAAGCTAGTCATTTGAAGTCAGCATCTAAACAAGAAAGGGAACTTAAAAGGCTAACATGTTCTATCAATTATGATGTTAAGGAAGGGAGTGGCAGAAAAGGCAGATAGAAAAAGAGGGGCACTCTTTGTCTACATAAAGCCTAAGATCCTATCTTGGAATGTGCAAGAGTTTAATGATCACAATAAATGTCTTCGTATCAAATCTTTATTGCAAATGTGGGAGGCCGATGTAGTGTCTTCAAGAAACAAAACTACGTTTCATTGATAGAAGACTAGTGAGGAGTTTATGGGAGCGCTCGTATGTGGGTTGATCATACTTAACCTCCTCAGGAGCTTCAAGTGGAGTGTTACTTATGTGGGACAAAAGAGTGGTTGAAAGTACTAAGGAGTGCATTGGAGATTTTTCAATAACTTCTCTATTAAAAAACGTAGTCGATGAATGGGAATGGGCATTGGTTGGCACTTATGGTCCAAATGTGGACAAGGAAAGAAGACGGTTGTAAGAGGAGTTGGCAGGTTTATACTCTCTATGGGACATGCCGTGGTGCATGGGGGTGATTTCAATATTACCCGACTTCCTAGTGAGCGTTCAGAGCATTAACGGAATTCCATAGCAATGAAGAAGTTCTTATAATTCATTTTTGACTTGGACCTCATGGACCTTCCCCTAGTAGGGGACGAGTACATTTGGTCAAACAGTCAGGTTTGGTCAAAGCTGGACAGGTTCCTTGTTTCTCCATCATGGGAAACTCACTATCCGGAGGTGCGTCAGAAGCGGCTACCTCGTGTTAGCTCAGATCATTTTCCCATTCTTTTAGATTGCGGTGGTATTCATAAGGGTCGAAGATATTTCAAGTTTGAAAATATGTGGTCGATAATGGATGGGTTTGTAGAGATGGTGCGTGGTTGGTGGTTATCGTATCAGCTTTCTGACACTCCAAGTTTTATTCTTGCAGGTAAGTTGAAGGCGTTGAAACAAGTCTTGAAGAAATGGAACTCGGAGTTCTTTGGTCACATCGATAATCAAAAGTCTACCCTTTTGGAGGAATTGCAGGAGTTAAGAGGGTGGGGAACTTCTGGGAGATGTCTCAAAGGAGATGCTCTCGAGGAAGGGCAGGATTATGGCAAATCTAGAAAGGGTTCTATTGGCAGAAGAGACTTCATGACGACTAAAATCCAAAACCCTTTGGTCGAAAGAAGGTGATAGGTGCACGAAGTTCTTTCATAAAGTGGCCAACTCACATCGACGAAGTAACACTATTGAGTTGCTACACTCAAAGGTTCTTGCCAACCGTCTAAGTCCTATGTTGGAGCAGATTATCTCCAAACCTCAGAACGCATTCATTCCTAGGAGACAAATTCTTGATTCGGTGCTCATTGCTAATGAGTGTTTGGATCATCGACTGCAAGAGGAAAAGTCAGGTATCTTGTGCAAACTTGACATGGAAAAAGCCTATAATCATGTAAACTCGAAGTTCCTTCTATACTTGCTTGGGAGGTATGGCTTTGGTGTTAGATGAGTCTCATGGATACACCATTGTATCTCCACTGCTCAGTTCTTAGTTCTAGTGAACGGTACTTCGCTGGCTTTTTTTATAGCACTCGAGCATTGAGGCAAGGGGATCCTTTATCTCCCCTTCTGTTTGTTATAGCTATGGAGACCCTCAATAAGATGGTAAAAGCTGTTGTTGATGGGGGATTCCTATCTGGTTTCCAAATGGGTAATGGCACTAATAGTCCTATTATCATCTCACATCTTTTATTTACAGATGATATGTTACTCTTCTGTGAAGCGGACAAAAGTCAAATCCAATCTCTACGAGCACTGTTACTATGTTTTGAATCAGTGTCAGGCAAGGACGAAACTAGGATTTGATCTTTGAGGGGCAATCGACCAAATGTGTAGTACGTGTGAGCATAAGTAATGTGTGTTTTTTGCACGTCACTATATAAAAATAATAAACATACGTCATAAAATTGTATACAAAAAATACATGTCTATAAATCATCTTATAAATTGATTTTTCCTAAAATTTCCATAATTTGCTAAAGACTATTAACAAATAGTTTGTCAAAACTCACTAATTAACAAATATTTTTAATTAACCCAAAGTAACAAATTAAAAAATTAAAAATGCCTCTAAAAACTCATTTAGGTTGGACTTGGTACTCAATAATGATTCAATAAAGTTTATTATACTCATTTATTTCTTATAAAATGTTAAAGTACTAATCAATAATGTTTTTTTTTATTAATAATCCATGCACTAATTAAATGTATTTTAATTCAATGAGAGAAATTGAATACACAATACTATCATATGTGAATCATATTCGGAATGTTGAGTTTCCAGTAGCCTTTATTAGAGAAACGAAACAAAGAAAATAAATTTGAGATATCGGGAAACACCTCTAATTAGGAATTTGTACAAATCATATATATAAACATATATGTATATACATATATATATCCTCCATTTACAATCAAATTGCCTTATGAAAAGGATGGTACTGAACTAAATGAAAACAACTCAACTGCTTAGGACTTAATCAAAAAGGGAAAGAAGAGAAAGATATGAACAAAGTTGTACTCCATTACATTTATTCAAGAATTGTAGTCCTATCAATACATCAAATATACATTCATCTCTTCTTAAGTACAAAACTCAACGTCCCAAATACAAATAATAAAACAATAAGAGCACTCTCATTGAATTGTCCAAAACTAAAAGAAAATTTTAGCCAATGAAAGAGGAATTTGACTTTTGGCTATTCTATTTACATAAGTCTCTACATTGGATTAGCTATTCTTTCATTATATAAAAATAAAATAATATAACAATAATTTGATTTTAACTATTCACATCAAATCTTCATATTGGATGATCCATTTATTCATATATAGTAATAAATAATTAAAAAAATATTTAACTTTTTGTAATCATTCATTTATTTATTTTATCACTTTACCTATTATATATTAATTAATGATCATATTCTAATTATATTATGGGTTAAAAAATTAATTAATAATCATATTCTATTTAAATTAAATTAATAGTTAATAATTTTAAAAAAATCTACTTAATAAAATAAACATATGCATGAATATAAACATTTGCTCTATGCTAAATAAATTAATAATATAGACATTTGTATGAATAAGAGAGAAAAATTAATATAATATACATTTGGCCAATGTAAAGTGATTACCGAAGATTGAATAAATTTTAGCATTACCGTAGCTAAAGTCAAAGTTTTTAGACTTTAGCCAATTCAATGTGGCCTTATTTTAAGGCATGTTGGCTAAAAATATATTGAATTTGGCTTTTAGTCAGTCCAATGAGAGTGCTCTAAAGGCCAAACTAATAAAACTAATGTCGACACCAACCATTACATGATGTTATATGTCATTGCCCCTAAAATGCCTCCAAAGTAGCCACTAGTGCAAAAATATTATAATCTTCACAACTGCAGCCATGCCGGCCATGACCATCTTTGCAACCACATGACTCATCCCAGTAGTACTTCTTTCCCTTCCAATAATTTGATCTCCTCAACAGCTTCTCTGAGGACGTATGATCAACACACAACAGCAGATTGCAGGGCTTTACAGTTTACAGCCTTTAGCCCTTTACTGACTCACAGCACACACAACAACATAGACTACTGGCTACTACATACAACATGATAGACCATAAGTCTATAGTAGTAAGCACAATGGGTAATGAGAGGGTATGCTAGAAAGAAAGATGGATAAATTATTAGGTGTAGTCTGACATAAACGAGTACCCTTTGTCTGTATCAGAGCAGTATTGGGGGCTAGGTTTAGTAAAATCTTGGTAGGTAGGAGAAAAAAGTATAGTACTAATCTATATGCTATATTAAGGTTTCAAAAAAATTTGGGGGGGCCTAGGATGCATGTAGTTCCGCCCCTGATGTCGGAGCTCAAGGTGAATCTTGGCAAATCAAAGATGGTTCAGGTTGGTGCGGTCCTAAATGTCCTTAGTTTAGCAAGTTGGTTGGATTGTAAGGTGTCCTCTCTACCAATAAAATATTTGAGTCTTCCATTGAGAACAACTTTCAATATTAGAGCCATATGGGATGGGGCTGTGGAGAAAATAGAGAAGAGATTGGCTGGTTGGAAGCAGGTGTATCTCTCGAAAGGGGGGCCGTTTTACCATTATCAAGAGCACTCTCTCTAATCTACCCACTTACTTTCTATCTATGTTTCCTATGCCTGCAAGGGTGGTTAACACGATTGTACAGCGTTCTTATTGGGGGGCATGGGGGAGGAGAAGAAATTTCATTTCGTCCAATGGAAGATAGTATATTTTCCAATTATGTATGGGGGGTTGGGAGTATGTAACTTGAGAACCTTTAATAAAACTTTATTGGAAAAATGGCCATGGAGAGATCACTCAAAAGGGGGCATTGTGGAAGGAAATTATCGATGCTAGACATGGAGTTGCTTGGGGGGGAGGGGGGGGATTGGTGCTCTAATGAAGTGAGGGGGTATGGGGTCTGTTTATAGAAGTATATAAGGAAGGGGTGGCCATGCTTTGTCCAACATATTCGCTTTGTAGCCGGTGAGGGCAATCGTATCATTTTTTGGCAAGCATTGGAGAGAGCTTTTCTGGTTCTCTATGTATTGCTTCTAACAGGGAGGCATCAGTGGCGGATTTGTGACTAATTTCTCATGGTATTCATCAGTAGAATATCCTCTTTAATAGGGATTTCCACCATTGGAAACTATATATTGTTAACCATTTTTTCAGCCTACTTTATGCCATGGGACCTCCTTTGACACTGCGTGATAGATTGAAGTGGCGATCCAACAATCACAAAAAATGTACAGTTAAGGAGTACTATAAAATCCTAACAACACAACACAAAATCTTCTCAAGGGTGGTACACCATACAAAAAAAGCAACTTTAGATGAATGAGGCCTCCAAATGTTCTTCCAAGGGAATGGATTGGTGTGCCAAAGGGGTTGTGTAGTGATGGATTGGTGTTATTCATGTACAAAAAAATGGAGAATCTGTGGGTCACCTTTTACAACATTGTGAGGTAATAAGGTTATTGTGGGATGAGGTATTTCAAAGGATTGATGTTGCTTGGGCCATGCCTTCGAAGGTAGTGGATTTATTGGGTTGTTGGAGGAAGATGCAAGGTTGTCCTCAAGTGACAGTAGTGCGGAAGATAATTTCATTGTGTCTCATATGTTGCATTTGGTCGGAAATAAATACTCAATGCTTTGAAGATAAGAAACGCACAATGGTGGAACTGAAGAATTATTTTCTCCACACATTACTACTTTGGTTTCAGCTATAGTACTAAATGGGGATAATGCTCATGACTTCTTGACTTTAAATTCTTCACTTCTAGAATGTACTTAGATGTTCTTTTGTATACTCCTTGTGTACATGAACAATGCCTACTTCATTCATATCAATGATAATTATCTCTTAGCAAAAAAAAAGTTTGTGGGATCTCTTTGTATCTATAGTGTTTTCCTTTTTTCTTATAAGTAAATAAGATATGATCAAAGTAATAAACAAGGGGACAATGCTCAGGACCACAAGCAATGAGGCGGATTAATCAGTGGACTTTGACCAATTCGATATCATACACCAGCCATGAATATGTTGGTACAGTTTCCCCGCTTCCTGCACTCCCAAAACCCAATGATGGTGGGATTGTATGTCTTCTTTTCTCACCCACTCACATGCCATCAAGACGGATATCCCAACCCTCCAAAACTTTTCCCAAACATATCCAAAACTTATAGGGAGCACACCATACATTTGAGTCAAATGTAGCTCCATTCTTTTTCAACTTGCCGTTGTACTTGATACTGACCCTTTTCCCTGAAGCAGTAATTGCTGTCCGGTTTTGCCATTTATAGCACCTCAATGATTAATCCGTCAGACAAGGTCTAAATTTGAGAAGACTTGTCACTCATTTTCTTGTCCTCAATTGTGTCCATTGGCACAAGGGTTATATTCATATTCACAGCTTCCTCTTTCTCCTGGGTTTCACTCTTTTACTTCTTCTTCTTCTTCTTCTTAATATTCTTGCCCTCACAGTGATTGTCATAAGCAGATTCATAGGCACTACTCTTGAAAACTTGAGATTATCTGGATACTGATTTTGTTTTTCCATAGGCAAATGATGGACAATGTCACTAACTTCTGTGAATGGCAGTGATAGATTTTCTGGCAATTCAGCTTCCTGATCATTGGCCTCATTCCTCAAAGGGAAATCGTGGAGCCTGTAGTCAGTGTTTGACTCAATTTTCTGTGTTTTATCCTCTTTAACAACATTGCTATGCTTACTTTCAGCTTCATCGTTCTTCCCCTTCTTTGGCCATTCTTTCCTTTTCTTCCTTGGCCTCCCACCATCTTCATAGAAGGCAGCAAAACTGAATCCATCACTTCAGCTGCCTTGCCCTTGGCTTCCTTCCAACCTTGTCCATCTTTCACATCCAGATGATGTCCAATATTATCAGTCCTTGCCTCATCTTTCAAGGTTAAAACCTTATTTAGAATATAACTACAGTTATCACTCTATTGCCTCTTCAGTTGGCCATCTACAATACAATCAGCCTTTTTTCTTTGTGGGGGTTTTGGTCTTGCCCTCTATAAAAGCAACAAGAACTTTTTGTTTGAATAATGTAATTTCCATCAACTTCCATCTCCTTGACACTAGTTTCACCCGTTCCTTTGTCAGTTTTGACTTCTACTTCCTCTGTTGATTTTTCTATGATACTTATTTGCTAACCATCTACAACCTTGCCAGCTTTTCTCATTGATTCACTAACATAATTTCCATCATCTTCCGTATTCTTCTTACTAGTTTCACTCATTTCCTTATCATCTCTGTCTACTTCCTCTTTCATTAGAAAGACGAAATCGGGAGGATTGCTATCGTCATCTTCACTTTCAACCTCTGGCTCGCCACTACAACCATTTACAATATTTTCTTCTTGAGAGCATCCCTCCTCTTCAGACTCGCTCATTTGGTACCTCTTCCTAAGCTGTCTTCGGCTGCCCTTAGCATGCTTAGACCTCTCACCATCCAACATCTCAACTGAAACTACTCCACCATCGGAAATGAGAGAAGTGGGGTAGACTTCTGGATCATCGTCGTCAATAAAACTATCTTCATAATCATCTTCATCACTATCCTCAAACCTCTCTGTTTCTGTGTCAGCAATATCTTCCCCACAAGGTTCAGAATCGTGCTGGCAACCACGCATATGGTAACCAGTGAGGAAGACGCTCCAAGGAGCAAGAACCGAGAAGACAACATCGTCGGCCTCTTCAAATTCCTGATTCAGTTGCACTGACTCAGCACTCACAGGATACAAAGCGCAAAGATAAACAGGACTCCTGTTTCCTACATTACACTGAAGTATGCATTTGGCAGTGGCAGTGGCAGTGGCAGTACCAAGTGCCAAGTGCCAGAGTAGCCATTGATATATGAAGCCGTCCTTTCAACTCGTCAAATTGCTGAGTGAAAGTCTTCCCATATTTTACTTTGATTCCCCAGAAAGCCATTTTTTTATAAGAAGAGATAAAATAATAGAGGTTGAAAGAAAGCCCTACTTCTCTAAACCTCAACCAGCTACACAAGACTAGAAAAACAAGATCGAAACATCAGGCGGCCATACCAAAACAGATCAAAATGGCAATCAGAAATATAGAAAATGCAGAATATAACAAGAAAATGTTTGACCAAGTTGACATTGTAGTATACAGTGCACTCATATCTGGAAATTTTTGCTTCCTAGTTATAACAAGGTCCACAGAATCATTCCTAACCAGAAACCAATTTATATTCAACAATAAAACACATTATAGCCACAACTCATACACATCACACCATCCACCCTCTGAACTTTTAATAGCACAATGTGCCATCAGAAATGGGGAAACTACCCCAGCCCTTCAACCCATTATAAAATATTATGTTGTGCTTAACTGTCAATACCAGATCAACGTGTGCTTAACCATCAATACCAGATCGAAGTGTGCTTAACAAATGATGAAAGGGTGAAAGGAAGCAGTCTGTCAATCACATCTACGCTTATGATGTCAAAAAAAGACTAGATTCTAGTGCTACTGCAATAGAAAAGGCAATGCCATACAAATGTGCAATTCATGTCACGTTTGTTGCTTGGGTGGCTATTTTAAAGAATAAAAGTTTCCTAAACTAAGATTGGAGGTTGAATTAAGCTATCTAAGTTCATGCATGTTATTATAAATACTATTGTCTCTTAGTAAGTTGTATTTTATGAATAAATTACTACCTAGTACTTTATACCTAGTGTTGAAAATCATAGGAGTTTTTCTTCATATAAATGAAAGTTGTATAGGAGTTCATGTTCGATGTAGTATACATAGGAGTAGGATTGCAAAATTGAAAATCATTATCCACTTTAGATTGTAGATACTAGGTTGAGCATTGCTCTCCTTTTCCTCTCCTCCTGTTTGAATTGTCCACATTCATCCTTCTTCCACCTTCCCACCCCTTGTCAAAACTCCCTCAAAGACATCAAGAAGAATCATAGCAAGTGACCATCAAATAACAAAGACAATTGATCAAATAAGTACCTGATCAGAGCTATCATTTCTCTTGGCTTTATTGATAACAAGGTCTTCCCTTTTCATGCTCTCACCATATTTATCCTTGAACTGCTCTTTGGTCATGTCAATCTCAAAGTCTCCAACAAAATAACCCCGGTCCTTCAGCATTTGCATTACTGTTCTTCGGATCCTGAAAAGCCTAGTGATTTCCTCTTCCGACAACGTCATTGCTTCACTGGTAAGTTTCAGATGGCAAGTTATTGTTAGCAATCATCCACAAAAATCTATATTTATGAAAAAATATTACACGTAATCTCATTGAGCAAGATTTCTGCATATACTATTTTTGAGTATTATATGGCAAAGGGTAATTAAAAAACAGACAAAAATAATCCATTTGACCCTAAAGAGCCTTAAAAAGCACCATCCAACTCCTAGTTGAATATTAATGTGTAGAGTTCTAAACATACTTGTGTATGCTTATTCAAGTTTTTAGAATTAAGAACCTTACTAGCAACATACAAACCCAATTTTCTCTAACCTACAAACCAAGTCTCGGAGAACTTTTGCCACCCAGAAACAGAGACAGCAAGAGAGTGCTCAGGAAAAAGAAAAAGCAAGGCAGAGACAGAGGATATGCCCGGACAGACTCTTTAAAACCGGAGCTTATCAACCTCATCTTTGTCATGGGTTAGAAAGGAAAAGAGGGCTCTTGGAAAAATAGGGTTTTAAGTTGTGGAGAAATGGGTTGGCAAAGCGGGCAATATATATTTATATCTATACTTTTCCTTTTTATTTGGCACCGGATGTCCGAAAAAATGACCTAACTAATCCCAGGGGTGTACAGGCCTTCAAAGAAATTTTCCACAAATGCACCTGGGATAATACAAAGGGAAAATCCCCTAGCCCCATGGACCTTAAAGATTGTTTGCAACCAAGTGGGATTCGAACCTTGGATCTTCGAGAGATCATACCACCAAGAACAAGGCCTTTGCTACTTAAGCCAATCCCTAGGTGTTCAAGCAGGCAATATACATGTGTCACCATATAGATGATTTCTAACACAATACAGAAGAAGACCACAGCTCTTGGAGTAAGACAAAAAAGACATACAAATTGCAATGGAGCGAGGGGAGGCGGTGCATGGTAACCACACGCTCCAGTATGAGAGGCATGGGTTTCAATTAGAGGTGGATTAACTTGGTGATTTATTCACAAGTGGAGTCAGGACACATAAGAGTATGAGGGAGAGAGAGGCGCGATTATGGTGCTTACCTTGAGGAGTGTCTCAGGCGGCGGTTGGAGGCAAGTCGGCAACGGAGGCGACTGTAAAAGTAAAAGTTAATTTTGTAGAGAGAGAGAGAGAGAGAGAGAGAGGCAGAGAAGAGAGACTCACTTGAGACGGTGCCGCCGAACACTGGTGGTGGGTAGAGATGACAGAAACGAGAAACGAGATAGGGGAGGGGGAAAACGCAGGTGCGGGCGGCGGCGCCGGCGCGGGGGGGGGGGGGTTCTGGTTTTTGAATGGGAGGAGAGGGGATTCCACTTCACTGTTCAGATTCAGGAATCGAGGTTTCACGAGAGAGGGACTCGATAATCGATATTTCGTGTTTTAGTTGGACCGTACTTCGTGTGATACCCAAACCGGATTGAGTTGAGATTTTCTCTTTTATTTTATATTTTTGTTTGTACTAAACTTCTTCCCATGCGTTTGGAATATCTGATTCGTGTTCTAAAAATAAGACATCCACTGGTTTATTGTAAATTCGTAATGTTATTATTATTATTTTATCTTTGAATGGTCATCTACTCAGACCAGAGTCCCAGACCAGACCAGACCCTAGGCCTGCACCTGCTCGGACTCGGAGGCTTTGAGTTTCGTTCTTGTTCCCCCGACGGAAACCAGCTCGTAGCTTTTGATTTTATTCACAGCTAGCTCTATATGAATACTATATATTAGTAAACTACTTGCCCAATATAATTTGTCTTAAAGAAGAAAAAATTTACAATTTAAATCTTAAACTTTGTCTCGTATGTTTTGAGAACAAAATCAAAAATTTAAAATATGTATCCAATTTATTATTATATTTTTTTAAATTTTTATATAAAATATAATAAAAAATTCAACTTTTTTAAATTTTCATACAAACATTTTTATATTTCTATACAAAATTAATATTAAAAAAATATCTTATAACTATACTTTATTTTTTTATTTTTTAATTTAATCTCATCTCATCTCAAAACAAACAACAAACAGGACTAATTGCCAGCATGTATTCTTAATTATAACTAATTCATAGTTCTTCACCGTGCAATTTACTTTTTCCCATGAAAATTATTAAAACAACAAACACGTTCTTGCGCTTTCAACACAAATTGATTTCTGGTTTGAAGGCATTGTGAAAGCTTTCCTAAGCCTTGAGATGATATTCTTTTCTTTTTCCTTCACTTTCACAGCAATCAAACAAGATTCCAGAGAGGGACAGCTACAGAAAACAAACAATATACATAATACTGTGATCTTAACAAACAGCAATCATATTACACCAACAGCAAGAGACATGAGAGGGAGCAAACCTAAGAAACCTGGAACCATCTAGGGATGATGATATATCTTTGTCTGCTACATTGTTTTTCTAATACAATCTTCAATATTAATAACCATATAAGTAAAAGGGAAAGGTTGGGCCTAATTTGAAGACCCGTTCATGGCTTTCTGCATCTCGATTGACACCTCTTCCAACATCATAAGCTTAGCTGGAACATAATATGCACACTGTGGTAGTTTTGCACTAGTTGCGGTTTTTACACTTCTCCATTGCCCTTGGTGCTGCAAAAAGCAGAGGTAATAACCATTAGTTCGTGATGTCGGGTCCAAGGTCCAGTTGTATCTGTTAATGAGTTCATTGAGTATATACAAAAGCAAATGCTAGTTCGTGAAGTCGGATCCAAGGTCCAGTTGTCGCTGTTATGACTATCTAGTATAAACAAAAGCAAATGCATAATGTGGATTGCTGGATATAGAAAAAGAGAAATCTGGATATCCTGAAACATAGGATACAAGAATTTGTTATCTCAAAACTCGGCAAAATGTACAATATGAAGTAGCACATACCTAGCCCGATAGCCTCAGAACTCTTCATGATCCTCATCCTCTTACAAGAGTCGGTGAACATCCTGAAAATATGGTAAAGTAATTGGCGTGAATACTCTTTCACCTTCCATATCTTGGTTAATTTAGCGATGGAAATAAATCTTCACTGCAAAACAATATAAATTTCTATATTCAGAATAAGTTTATGATGGTATGGATTGAGGAGACTCGTCCCTTTACCAAGAAAGATCTATAAAGACCTTTTTGTAATTCTTTGATCTGTAATATTCTATTCTCTAAGCAAGAGAAGATTCAAATTTTGGCTCGCTATCGAGTTCATCAGATATGGACGTCCCTCTGGCAGTTTGATCAGATGATTTCACAAGATTTTTTTAGTCAAGGAATAATACTTACTCCCAGGGAACATCACCAACTAACATCCAGTCGCCATCTTTGTCTTCATAGGTGAGTACATATTCAGAACCATGGAGGAGGTCCATTAACCGACTCGCGCTCAATCCATCTCTGCTGGGAACTCCATGTGAACCACACTGACCTGAACCAGAAATCCATAATCAAATTTTAACTCCCTTCAAACAAAAAGTGCATATGCACCTGCATGTCATACTGATTTTGGATAGCTATAATTTCACATGTGCAACCACATGTATGTTTATTTACAATGTCAATCTATTAGCACTAGCATAAAAAATCCCATTGCTACCTGATGCAATAGCCACCACAATGATATGATTTCTTAGCATGCATTTCTACTTCTGAGATATGCAAACAAACTAGACTGATTAATTATCCGCAACTAGGAAAAAAACAATTTGAATGATGTCATCAGTAGATTACAATAGATCATTTCAACATACAGGAAAGTTGGTTTGTTCTAGTATATTCCAAACACAATATTTAACAATTGTGATCAATGTAGCTTCAAGTAAGATCACCTCATTATTTCAAAAATCGCCTCATTAGTTATTTGAAAAGGGAAAAATCACTTCTTATTAAACTAGCTGAATTTACAATATTGCACCATTGGCTAGTTTGTTCAATTCTTTCCAAGATACAGTTCCCTCATTTGGATGACATTATAAGATGCCCCGCTGCTTCTCACTAACTGCCCCATCCAAGATTTTGATTGGGAGAAGTTGCTAGCAAATGTTGGTTCTGAGGTCAAGGGTCCTTTCCTCTTCTTTTTCTTTCTCTTTTTCTTTTTTTAATCACCAAAACTAATCAGGAATGAACGGGACATATGCTTGTGTACCAAGAAATCAAGAGAGTATATGAAAAAAGGGAAATCAAGACACAGAGAGAGAGAGAGAGTAGCAAGAAAATAAACTGAAGCAGGAGTAAAGGAACCTTTGCACAGAGAAATTACCAATTGTAAAGCAGCTGAACATCTTTTCCAGCGCAGAAGAGAGTTCCCTATAACAACCGTAAGTTTTGAGATCAACTTTTCTTAGGTAGGGAGCACCATCCATGCTGACCTTCACATAAAGACATCCAGATCCCAGCTTCCCCTCTGTTTCATCTTCATTCTTTGGAGGATGAGATGCCATTGAATTCTTCCGGTATGAACGAATTGGTGGCCATCCAACAACTTGTGCCCTGTTACAAGCAATACACAAACACAACAAAAGGCATTTATTCTCAAGTTCATACAAGTAGCCATAATTAATCTATTGGGGGAAGGCAATAGAGATTTTATCATGAGCAGAGAGATTCAATTTCCTTCACGAAGGGCCAGAGAGTAGAAATTCTAAAGCAATGAGATTTGGCTGATAGATTAGAGACAGGTCTCCCCATAATCCAAAATTCTATGCACCGAAACTCTAAATCCATAAATATCTAAGTGAAACTGCGAAACACAAGTATGTCAGATAAGGGTCTCGAGCTTCAACTTAGCATGGTGCAAAAGCATCCCAAAAAACTCAACTGTCTAATAAACTCTAGAGATAACATCACGGATACAAGATTATCAAATTTCAGAGAGAAAAGAAAAAGAAAAGAGTTCCTCTCGTTTTCCTTCCTTTTTCTTCATGAGTAACTGAAACACAAGCAATAGAACTCGATTACCATTTATTTTGCTTCCTAATATTTTTGTAGGAAGGAAATGGACAGCTACTGGAAAACCAAATTCTAAACGAAGAAAAAACACGAAGAAGTATTCAGGACACAGCAAGTACAATCAAGGGGAAATAAAAAAGAAGCAAATGAAAAATCAGCTACCACGCCCTCTCCAAAGAATAGAAAAGTAGAAGGAAAGAAAACTATAAAACTAAGAGAAAGAGACTGACTTTGCCGCAGGAGCAGAGAGCTGGGGCTTCTTCTCCTGCGACGGCTTAGGTGACTGAGGAACAACACCATCTTTCAGAATCGGACCGCCCAAACCCGTATTCTGATTTGCACCCTCAGACCCACCAACAAGACCACCTTTCCCTACGCCATTAACACCTCTGGGAGAGAACAAGTTGCCACCTTTACCCGACTCAGCCTCAGATCCGCCACTCCCAGAAAAAACCCACTTCCCAGAGCCTCCATCAATGGCGTCAGAGAAGCCCCTCTTGGCACCAGACACCACTAACAAGCTCTTCAGAGCCCCAAGCGGGTGCCCGGCCTTGTCCTCTGCCACCACGCCATCTCTTTCGGGTGAGTCAGAGCCGGGCAGGCCAAGTCTTAACTCAGTAGCCTTGAGGTTCAAGCCACCATTGGTCCTCTGAGAGGGTCTATCAGAGCCTTCCATTGAAGGAGGAGCCTCCGATAAGCCTATGTAATCATGCTCCAAAGGCACATACATCAAAGCTTAACTTCACAGTTATAAACACTTACAAAAGCCCAAAATGACTAAGAAGAAGAAGAAGAAGAAGAAACGGTGTAGAACAGAGTCTCAGGGATACAGAGTGTAAAAGGATATGGGGTTGGTGATGATCGTGAAGACGAAGAAAAGTGAAGCTTCTTTGGGCTTTGCCACCCTATCTCTCTCTCTCTCTCTCTCTCTGAACTGTAACTACTGAATGGATATGAAAACAAATACATTTGCGAAAGAGAATTGTGTATAAAGAGGAAAACTGGAACTGTTTCCTTTATTTATATATTTAAATGGGTTTGCTTCTTTTTAGGATTTTTTCCTGAATTTTTAAAATTTTATGAACTTTTTGTGGGCAACCACTCCGACAAGGCACAGAAAGTCGCCCAGAATACTTTCCCAATACTACCCTTTCCTTTAATCGGAAAGATGGTGATTATTTTTTCTAATTTCTTTCTGTCAAATTAAGGTAAATACTAACGTGAACAGGAAAAATGCTAACGTGCACCGGAGAAACCGGAAGGACTGGAACAGAGGGAGACCCAGAGAGTGGACATTGCACGGTATTGCAGAGAGGGATAGGACGGGCAGTGTCGCTGTGGAATTGCCAAAACAATTCGGACTTTCAAAAGCGGGAAGGGGCAACGATCACTGCGAAGGGAAAGAAATGGTCGAAGATTCTTTGGCGAATATAGTGTTTGGACGCTCGGAAAAGTTTGCAAGGGGCTGGAAAGCGAGGGAATTTTAAGAAAGCTGACAGGGGAGACAAAAACCCCTTGTATACCTCGAATCCTAAACGAATCAGAGGGAAAGATATACAAAACAGAAAAAGAAAAGAAAACATAATTTAAACTAAAAAGAGAGCTTTGCATGAAACAGCTCTGACTGTCAGTGTGTTTGGGTCTCAGGATTGTTTAGATTTTGATGGCAAACATTTTACCGGATTAAAGCATTACTAAGAATTCATTTTTATAAATTTAGTTAGCCATTTTTAATAATATTAAATAATACTCTCTGAATTTAATTATAATTTAGATATTTAATTATTATTAAAAAAATTTACATTGATTTTTTAAATCAAATAAAATAGTGGTCATGACATACGCGAATTCAAGGTGGATATTAAGTTAAATTGAGTTTATTTTTTAATATTATTATTGTTTTGAGTTAAAAAAATAATAATTTGGAAATTAAAAAAATTGTATTAAAATTTGAAAAAATTGTATTGAGATTTGTATTTTATATAAAAATATGAAAAAATATAGACCCGTTTGTATTCCAATCTCTTCTCAACTTATCTCAACTCATTTTTATTTCATCATTATATTTTTTCAATTCCTCATGCAAAACAAAGATCTTTATACACATTTTCCAAATTCTAATACACATTTTTCAAATCTCAATTTAACTTTTTTAAATTTGAAAATAATAATAATAATAATAAATAAACTAAATTTTTTTCAACTCATCTCATCTCTGAATTCAAACAAGACCGTAATAATGAGTTTGAGACGAACTTGACTCATCTTCAAATACAGACGAGACCAGCTCATTGATATTGGTTTTTTTAAAAAAAAAATTTAATGTGATTAAAAGTATAAGTTTAATAAAAAGTTAACATATCTACATAATACAAAAAAAAATACCTCTACATCTAGAATTTTATATTGTATTCATTATTAGATTCATCAAAATAAAACATAATATACGATTAATGAAACTAACAAACACATATATAATTTATTCATTTAACAAACATATTAAAAAATTAAAAAAATAAATATTTTAATAAGTGAATAATAACTTTTCAAATATGAAAAATGATGGTTAAGTAATATAGCTCAAAATTTAAATTAATAGATTTTTAATGAGTTGAATGGATGATTATTTTAAATAAAATTATCCATTTTATATTTAATAAGTCGAATAATAAATCCAATGTCAACGCACTAAAACCTTCATCCCGATTCAAGGAAAACCCCATCACTCAAATGTTTTCAGAATCCCAATTCATAAAAATCTCAACAGTTAATAATCAATTGAAAACGAAAAATCAAAGAATATGATTTTGGTGTCCTGATGAATGACATACTTAGATTGACTGAAAGCAAAAGCAACCCACGACTTTTGAATAATGGACCAAGAACTTAAATGCTTAGTAACCCACCAGAAGCATATCCTTTGATGTTGCAGTCAGAAGTCATAACAGTTATATTGTCTCATTAGGTAGAGATTGCAAAGGTGAATTTCTTTTTCTCAAAACAGACAGACTACTGGGAATAATCTTAATCTTGGAGAGGCTTATGCGGCATTAGAAGCTATCAGAGAAGCTGTGCAAAAAAAAATTGATCCCCCTTCTCTTGTATAAGATTGGAGTCTTCAGCCCAGCATTAATAATATTAGATATCTCAGGGTTTTAAGTCTTGACAAGTAAGAAAAATTTATCGACTCTCTAATTGATGTGCACATAATTTGACGCATTAGACAGCCTCTTCACAAGCCCTCGAATATTTACCTTTGATTCATATCCCTCCCTGCCTTTTAGATTTTCACAGTGAAAAAGACCTACCAGACTCCATGCAATTGTTGGACCAATGTAATAACTAGTTTTCTGTTGCTTGTTTGTCTGGTTGTAATAGTTGGATAAGATCTCTATAAGATGTTTTGATTAATAGAAGTTTACGTTTGCTCAAAAAAAAAAAGTTTGAAAACGAAAAATAACTCAAGAATATAAGCAACAACCACGTAAAGAGCTAGGCTGCATAAAAATCTCATCGTTACCCCCGAGCTTGCAACTTTCAAAAAGTATCAGCTATTTTCTTCTTGTGCGCGAGACTAAAATTATTTTATTCTAAAAATAATATATATATATATTTTATATATAGGGAATCACAACTTCATTTCATAGATATTATTCTAAAAATAATATCTAATCAGTCTGATTTGGCCAATAAAATGATCTTAGATTATAAGTACTGTTTATCTGTTGAATTTATTAGAGCACTCACATTTCCTCTCTTATAAATTTTCTCAAATTTTAATTAAAAATCATATTTCTTATAATTTTTTTCTAAATTTTACTATCTTCAAAAAATCTCTTACATCTAATTTTTTATATTTTTTCTCATATATTAAAATAATATTATTATATTATTTCTTTATTACTTTTTCTATTACTTTATTTCACATTATAAAACTATGCACTATAAAATATATTAATTATTAGCTTTAACCGTTAATAGTGCTCTCCCATATTTGGGAGAGCACAATTCATGTGGGTAACTTAAATCCCGTAAGAGCACTCATATTTGACCTCCCATTTTACCGTTCTCATGAGTTATTATTTAGGAATTAAAATAGATTTTAAGCCATTTTAATCCTTGCATCCAATCTCCCATTATGGGATTTAAGTTACCCACATGGATGGTGATCTCCCAAATACCTATATTTGGGAGAGCACTATCCATGATTAAAGCTAAAAAATAATATATTTTATAGTAAATAATTTTATGATTTGAAATAAAGTAGTAGAAAAGGTGATAAAAAAATAATATAATATTATTATTTTAATAGATGAGTAAAAATATAAGGAATGAAATGTAAAAAATATGTTAAAAATGATTAAAATTTAAGAAGAAGTTATAGGGAGTGAGATTTTTTATTAAAATTCGAAAAAATTTATGAGAAAGAGTATGTGAGTGCTCTAATGGGAAACCGGATGTAGGAATTAAAATGACTTAAAACTTATTTTGATCCCTAAATAATAATTAGAATAATAAAATAGGAGGCCAGATGTGAATGCTCTTATAATGACTTAATATGCAATTTAGTTAAATCTTGATCAAATTTTAGCTTTGTTGACTCTATTCTTATTGCTATTATATGTGATTTTTTCTCTTAATTTATATTATTCACTTTTTTTATAGAAACTTAATTTATATTATTCATTATGTCAAACGTCATATCCGAAACACAAGAAAAAGAATTAAAAATTTAGATTCCTTTTATCTTTTCATGTTTATATTTTTAATAATTTGTAATAAATATGTAGCACTACATTTATTGTGCCAAGAGGAGTTTTTTCTTCTAAATCATATCACATATTTTCATGTAGTTATATTGTGCTTTTCTCTTAAAACCTATTATATTAGCTAATACGTGAATATGATACATTATATTAAAGGATTTAGCCATTTCTAAAATATATATATATATATATATATCATAACGGAGTGATAATTGGTAAGGCATATCGTAAATTAAAATATATATATATATATTACACTTTTCCAATATTTTTATTTGATATTCTATTTAAGAAAATAATTTGTATAATATTAAAATGTATAGATTTTGAAAAGGCGGTGCAAGCCTTCGTACTTATATGATTTATTTTTATTTTTATGTGTGTCCTACTTTTATTTAAAAGTGAAGTTTGCATATTCTTGTTATAAAATTAAAATAAAAACTATTATTACAAGAAAAAAATATTTGAAATTTTTTATTTCTCAAAAAGTAAATTTTCTCTATTTCTTTTTTTCTTCCTTTCTTTTCTTCGTTCTCGTTTTCTTTCTGTGCTCGTAAACTAAATTCAAACTTTCTATTTATAGAGAGTTTGAGATGGAGAGGGAGATAAATTATTCATACAAAACAAGGGAGAACAATAAATGAGAGTAGAAAGAAAATAAAAGAAAAAAACAAGAAACGCATGTGGGCATGGGGCATGGGAGTCATTCATTGCCCCCCCTCATTATTAATCTTACAACACTCCCCCTTGAATGATCACCCATAAAGAATCTGACTCGTTAAAATCTTGCCAAAAAAAAAATTCAGTGAGAAGAAAAACCAATGGCGAAAAAAAAAGAGTATAGTATTCTTATGTGTCGTCAAGTGTTTTAAGATTGTTTCATTAAAATCTTGCAAATAAAAATATAATGGGACAAAATCTCAGCAAAGAAAAAAAAGTACAATCAGCACAAATCTTTAAGATATTTACTCCCCTGAAAAGTGCATAACGAAAATATGGGCAGCTTCATATCTCCATCTAATATTATCCGCTTTGGCATTCAGGGCCTTAAGAATTTAAAACGTGTCAGATAAGATAGAGAGAGCCCCACATATAAGGCACTTGACAATGTTATAGTTGGTAATGCTTTCTTAAATAAACCTATCAGATTATCACTTTTCTTGAATATGTTGAATCACTGATCTCAGCCAAATACACTCTCGCCTTACTTCAAGAATTGCAATTATTTTTGAGTGATTTTAAGATATGGCAAATAGTATTTGCTTGATAGATTTAGTAGAAATCTGATACCTGCAGTAATACTTAAACTCCCCCTGAGAATATGCATCAGTTTTTTAAGTAATAAAAAAACATGATTTCAGCATATATAACAGGGTTAAGAATTCAAACATGATTCCTAAAACAATGCATTAAAGAGAACATGTTAATATTTTCATCTAAACATTTTTTTACTTTCGATGTTATTAGGGAGAACATGTTCATACACAACAAAAAGAGTATTGGAAACCACTCATGTTTGACAAAATCTGTAAAAACTCGATGTCTAATTCTATCAGTTCGACAAAAATTCAAATCTATTTGATATTATTGACAAATATAATCTTTACGGATATTTGGAAGCTCTGAGTTGTTGTTTAAAGATGATCTTTTTACTCATCGGATATTCACGCAAGCTCTCATATTCCTCATTGATCAATTTGTTGTTTATCCAGAACAATTCTATGGCTGAGAGAAGTTTTTTGTTAATGTCCCAAATTTGAACCAATAACTTTTTACACCTCAACTACTTATCTTTACTCTTGAGGCTACCAATAACAGCAGCTGACAGCAGATGTTCAACGTTTACGAGAAAATTGTAATTAATCTCGCTGGCTTTTGAAAATATGCATTTAGCATATATTGTAGTCTTGACTAAATGAGATTTGAAGAGATGATGGTCTGTCTTGTTCTTATTTTCATCTCTATAAGAATAATCTTTAGATTCATTTAGTTCGCATCAAATTTTTTTCTCATATCTATAATTCATCTGCATTTTTGCATTCTTATTCTACAAATTTTTAATGGCTCATCAGCTTTCTTTCAATATTTCTCATGATTAATATATGAGGTATCATTCACCTCAGTTACAAGTTGTTCCTGCATCTTTCGTGGGTGTTATATTGCAGCAAGCAAATGATCTGGCTAATAAGTCAGACCGTGAAACTGTTTATGAGCTAGTGAGCCTCGGATCTTGATACTCCTCCTTTATTGTCGGGTTTTCTGGCCGGTTACAATTCAAAAATCATGAGATTGAGGAGTTTAACGAGAAGGTTTCCATACTTCAACAACTTGTTCAAAAGTCTGACAGAAAAATAACAGATTTGAAACAAGAGAATAAGGATTTAAAAATCCTTATTTGACTTTTCATTTCAACTACCTAATCCTTTAGATAAAGAGACATGGTGTTTTATGAAGAGTAAATACATTTGAGAGATAAGACTAGAAGTCTCAAATTTTTGTAACTCATATAGCATTTGAATAATAAGATATTTCATTTTCAAATTCATAGCAATTCTTGTGATTTCTTCAAGAGTTTTAACAAGATAAATCATCAATATAAATTATAATAATGACAAATCGAAGTTCTAATAAAACACATGGGCATATAGAATTATTTTCAAATCCTTCTTTCGATAGATACTCGTTGAATTAATTATGCCACATGCGTCCGAATTGTTTTAACCCATATAAAGATTTTTAAAGTTTTATAAAGTATATACTCTTAGATGTACTTGGATTAGATATTTCAAGTATTGTATATCTTTATATATGTCATGATTTAATGTGCAGTAACCACATCCATCAATTGTATATCTAATTATTTTGTAATCTGAATGTAATTGCATTTATAACGAGGAAATATATTTCTTCATAACTAATATCTGGTTTCTGCAAGAAATTTTGTGCGACAAATCATGCTTTGTACTACATAATTTTATTTTTTCTCATTACGCTTTTGTGTAAATACCTACTTATATCCAATAGGTACTACATCATTTGGTATTTGAACAATAGGTCTAAATATATCTCGCTTTATTAGCAAGTCTAACTCAGGTTCAATAGTTGCTTTCCATTTTAACCTATTATTTTTATGTTGACATTTTTCGACGAATTTTGGATCACTTTCTTCATTACTTATGGCAATGTTAAGGGCTATCTTATATAAAAATATGTTGTCGATAATAGTTTTATCTACATCCGAAATTTCTCCAGTATTTATGTATTAATATTTTATTATTTTCAGATACATGTTCCTATTCAGAGAACAATATTTCATAAAAAATCTCTTCAGGAGTTTTCTTTTCAAGAGTATTATACTCTTTGGAAGTTCTTCTTTAGAGTTTTTACTCTTCAGAAATTTCTTTTCAGGAGATTTTTACTCTTCAAGAGTTTTTCTTCAGAAGGTTTGTACTCTTCAAGAGGTTTATACTTTTCAAGAGTTTTTTTTTCAAGAAGTTTGTATTTTATACAGAATGTTTGGATAGATCTTATTACTTGTTTTGTGGGTATGGTCTCTTCAGGAACATCGATTTTTTTTTTTTGCACTAATAAGTTTTCAACACTTTAAGTATGTTTTAGATTCATCTATTGCTGTTTTAACAATTTATCTTTTAGGGACCTCAATTTTTGCTTAAGTATTAACAACAGTAATATATAATTTTACACCACCTTTAATGTCAGTAAATACATCCGGTAATTAATTTGTAACACTTTGCAAATAGATAACCCTCTGAACTTCTGGTTCACATTCATTTGTAAGAGGATCAAATTGAGACAGAGTTTTATTATCCCAAGTAATTCTTGTCGTGCTTCAAGCACCGACTTTTCGTTATTTCAAAACATGATGAAACATTAATAAACTTATATATAAAAGTTTAGTATAAGTGAATTAAGTGATTGGCCGTACAACATGTACGTGACTGATGTTCAGTCATGCCATATCTATGACAAATATTTTCATCTTTCTATGAAAAATTATTCTAAGAGTTTTTATCATTCTCTGAGTTGGATCACTTCTAGTAATACAGTATATTATTATCATTTTTAGTGTTGTCGCTTCTGGAATCAATACTTCTATAGTTTTTTTCTATCACGTCCACGCCACCGGTTTCTTTAAAATGATGCACCGTTCATTTTTTAGAATGATATAAATTTAGTATCATTCACTTCGAAAAATGATGTGAAATTAATAGGACGTAAATGATGATTTATCAAAAACCTATTATTTAGCTCAATCACTAGAAGATAAAATAAAAGTTCAAAATATTTGTTGAACTTTCACTTTCGATATTGCTACTGCAAGAGCACATTCGAGATATGAAAAATAATATATGTCTTCTTTTAAAATATCATTATCAGTGACTTTCTCACTGCATAATTTTAATATTGAGCTGATTTTAAAGAGTGTAGAGTTATATTCACTACCACTCTTAAAATGTTGCAATTTTAGGTTCAATAAATCATAATGATCTTTTGGGAGGATAACAGTCTTCTGGTATTCATATCTCTTTCTTAAATTATTCTATAAAATAAAATGATTTTTTATTGTGAGATACACAGTACAGTTCTGCAGGAACACATGATTTTCTTCTTTAATTATATCTCCCAAGTTCATCATATCTAAATGAATCTCATCAAGGATATTAGATAAATAACTTTTTTTTTTTCCAGAAACGTCAATAGTAATAAATTTCAATTTTATAAGATTTGACATTTTCTATATATATATCACAAAAATAAATCTGTGGATCTAAAAAATATATTCATATAATCGTCAGAATAAAAAAAGAATTTTATCAAGTAATATTTAGCAATATTATTTTTTATATTCGTCTCGAATACTGTAAATAATATATTGAAAAACTTATTTGAAGTAGAAGACCACTAGCTTCACTTTCAGTAGAACTTCGTGTTGATAACGTGTTATAAAACTAAAATAAAAAATACTATTGTAAGAGAAAATATTTGAAACTATTTAATCTCAAGAACTAAATTTTCTAACTTTCTTTCTTTTTCTATTTCTTTCCTCTTTCTTTTATTCGTTCTTGTTTTATTTCTGTCTATAAATTAAACTCAAACTCTCTATTTCTTTTTTTTATAGAGAGTTTGAAACGGAGAGGGAGATGAATTATTTATATAGAACAAGGAAAAATAAGAAATGAAAGGAGACCAAAAAATAAAAAAAAAAAACAAAGAACGCAGGTGAGCATGGGCATCGGTTCATTAATTGCCCCCCTCATTAATGATCTTATAACAATTCTAAATTTGCAACAGATATTATTATTCCATTTATTATTTGATCACAATATATTTTAAAATAATTGAAAAATAAGAATTTCTGTCTATTATTAAAAAATGATTTTAATTTTGTCACTTCACTTATTTTTATGACTCAAAATAGAATACATGCTATGTTTAATTGGGAAATATTCGAAAAAGTAAAATTAATGAACAAAATTATTTATAAGTTGGTAAATTGATTATCTAAATATAATTTGAAAGAAATATTTTAAATTTGATCATTATAAATTAGTTTTTATTATTTAAGTGATAGGAATGGTGTATTTTATACACTAACTTGAAAACAAAATAACTCAAAAGTAATTATTATCTTGAGATTAATAGTCTAGGTTGACAAATTTTATAGAAAAATATATTTTACTTGAAATAAAAATAAGAAAATACATAATTTTTTTTTAAAAAAAAAAGTAAGATTTAGCTTTAATACCAGAAAGGGAAAAAAAAGGCACCTGAGAAAAATGTGGAAAGACAGTTTTTACCCCCCCCCCCCCCCCACAATTTTTTCTTTTTATTTTTTTAAAGATACAAACATGATAAAGTTTGCACGGTTTTAAAGAAGTCCACGCATAGAGATGGGTTGGTGGGAGACAGAACGGCGTTATGTTGTGAAGTGGACGGCATTACGGAACAACCGGTAACCTATACCCCCAGATGCTTGACTTACGCATTAAATGTGGATTATTCCTCCTTTCTTTGGTAAAGTTGATGCCCTACATGATTATTATTCTGCGAATTACCCTTATAATTATCTATATATTTTTAATAAATGATAGATATAGACAAGTCCTGTAGATTTTATAATTATACATGTATTTATATTTATATTTTTATTTTTATTTACATGTTTTTTTTAATCAAATTTCTTATAATTTTTTGCATCTTAATAACTTACACGTAAAACATGTATTAACTTCCAAGATGCTATTTTCTAGCAAGTTAAATATATTAAAAACTATAGGATTATAGGATATAAGTTAAATTAAAATGAGAGTTTCTTATAATATTTTCAAAAAAATAATATAAAATGTTATACAAAAAAAGAAACCAAACGAATGACTTCCCAAAACAGGGACAGATCGGAATCAAATAAATGACTTTCGCCTAATTTTCAAATAAAAGAGGGATTGCTTAGTGAAGATTTTAAACTGCGGCTAAAAGTTGTAGCAGTGAGGTGTGTACTGCATCGTATTAATCTAGGACGATTGTGAAGAACTGCCATACGCCGCTTTCACTTGATCCTTAGTTATAGAAAGCAAAAACATAGAACAGTATCGGCTAAAGCCGAGTTGCCGGCAAATAATTATGGAGGCAACGGTGGCAATTGTGGCATACACGCCGATTGAGACAAGAAAACAATTCATTCTCCTCCTCTTCCTCCTCCTCTATTTTTGTTAAGACCCTTAATAGGAGAAAATTCAATTTGTCTTTTGTATGTTCATCTTGGACAGATTTAAGAATAATTTTATTTTAAAGTTTACATGGAATATAAGAAGTATTTCATCTTATATCTATTATTATAGTTTTTCTAAATTTTTATTCAAAATATAATAAATAACTTAATATTCTCAAATTTCAAAATAATAATATTGGGTCTCAAAAAAATAATAATATTAAAAAATAATATTATAATAATACTTTATTTAAAAGAATATTCTAGACTTCCACACCACATGACACTTTTCACGTGCACAATCTAATTTAAAAGAAATTTTTTAAAATTTAAATATTATAAATTAAATTATACCATGTGGATGATGTGCAGTGTAAAAATCTTAGAATAATACTTCTCTTAGTATAATTTTTAGATGAAAAATATTTTAACCACAAAGTAATTATATAAAATAAATTTATAAAGTGATATGGTTTTATACAATACATCATAATGTAAAGTACTTTAATATAAAGTAAATTTAAAATATCATACGAAATTACGTCAATTTTTATATTTATTTTTGTGTAATCTCTATATATATGTAGAAGTTTTTTTTTTTTCAAATTAATTGACGATTGCAAATCAATACTTGTACGTCGTTTTGCTAGTACTACAAAATCCATCGCAAGATTAATGTTCATATTAAACCATCCAAAACTTCTTTCTTTCTCTTTGTCATGTTCGCATATGTTATAAGATCATCTTGATCAAGAAGTGTCTGTTTTCACATTGTAGGGTATTTTTTTTTTGTATAGATGCGAATGAATAATGATCTTACACAAAGTAATCTTGTTTTTAACAATATAACATCGTTCGTATGGAAAAATATACTTGAGGTTATGATGTGATTTTTAAATTTTAATTTCTGAAATGAAAAAAACAAGATTTGGATTTTTCTAGAGTTATTGTTTGAGCTGATCTATGACTTAAAATTTGAGATATATAGACATGTAAAACAAGTCTCACAATCATCCATGCCGCAAGACTGGAATATGGAACCAATCATGGAAGATATAAAGCCCCACATCAGCCTCATCTCAAATTGGAAGGTAAGGAAAGTTTATTGATCTCATAGTCGATGTGCGCATAATCTCGTATAAGAGGATAACAGAAACTCACACCTACGAAAACATTCATTTAATTCAAACACCCAATTCTTTGCTCAATTTCTATAGTGAAAAAGACCCACTTCCTTTATTTATATAATTATGTAACGTTAGTTTCTGATTTTTTTTTTTTTATTGGACAATGTATTTGACTAGTTTGTATTAATGTTATCTTATCTTGCTAAAAAAAAAGTCTCACAATATTTATTAAATATTTAGTATGGTTAGAAGAATTCGTTCCGACAACTATAAATACTTTTCAATCCACTTTATATTCTAACTCTCTCACACTCTAGTATAGAGTTTTTGTTTGGATAGCTACATTAAAAAGCCTACTATTCCACTTACAACCAAAACTTAATTTTGATGTACTCTTAAAATCGATTGGTCAAAACTTTAAACAAATTGTCTTGGAGAGGTATGGGGATTATCGTAGAGACCCTTCATCATGCAAAGGGATAATTGTGTTTGAGATTGAGGTTTTACTATATATTAGTCTAGCTAGAAATGACACATTTGCAATTCTCTTATAATTGATTAATGTAATAACTCATCTGGTTAAAAATGGGTTAATTTTTTTTTTTTGATTTAAATATCTCGATTTTAAATAATTGGGTTGAAAGTAGTAAAAGAATAATAGATAAAACTAAAAGCTTTATAGATATACGGTTAAAAACATTGCCGGGAGAATTAAGGTCAAAAGAAAAGGTTAGGTAACTTTAAAAACAGTAAAATATGTAAAGAGAAATAGTTTTGGCATAAAAAAAAAATTACATAAAAGTAGCTTCACTACTAATTAATAATATTTATTTTGATTTACTAGATTATAAAATAACTTTTATTATAAAATAAATTTAATAAATCATATGACCAAACTTATCAATTTATGAATTTATTTTTATATAATTTAATTACGATTATAACACTCTTTATACATAAAAATGTTATCTTTGTTATGAAACTTAAAGAAAGGAACTATTATTGCAAAAGAGAAATAAGAAATTCTCTTGAAACTCTTTAGAACTGAAGCTTTCTTTCTCTCTCTATTTTTTCTTATGAATTTCATTACAACTGAAACCCATATTTATAGGCGTTGAAATTATTATGTAAGTTACTATGCACATTTAAAATAATAGTGGTGGGGTCATTCACATAATTTAGTGGTGGGCCAAGGGGGGCGGCTGCCGACTTCGTTTATAACACTCCCCCTTGAATGACTACCCATAAAGAATCTGCCTCGTTAAAACCTTGCCAAGTAAAAACCCAGTGGGAAGAAAAACCAATGGCGAAGGAAAAAGAGTACAGTCTTCTTATGTATCCACAAGTGTTTTAGGATTGCCTCATTAAAACCTTGCAGAGGAAAATCCAGTGGGACAAAACCTCAGCGAAGGAAAAAGAGTACAATCAGCACATTTACTCCCCCTGAAAAGTGTATGACAAAAGATCTTTGAGTTTTCGCATTCCAATGTTATGCACAATCTTCTTGAATGTGGAAGTTGGTAACGCCTTTGTGAATAAATCTGCCAGATTATCACTAGATCGTATCTGCTTGACATCAATTTCACATTTTTCTTGAAGTTCATGAGTATAAAAGAATTTTGGTGAAATATGTTTGGTTCTGTCACCTTTGATATATCCTCCTCTGATTTGAGTGATACAAGCAGTATTATCTTCATATAAGATTGTTGGGCTATTATTGATCATGAGAAGTCCACACTTTTCCTGGATATGTTGAATAACTGATCTCAACCAAATACACTTTCGACTTGCTTCATGAATAGCAATGATTTTTGAGTGATTTGAAGAAGTAGCAGATAGTGTCTGCTTAACAGATCTCCATGATATGGCAGTATCTCCATAAGTAAATAAATATCCAGTTTGAGATCTACCTCTATGTGGGTCTGAAAGATAACCTGCATCTGCATACCCAATCAATTTTGGACTTGAACCACGTTGATAAAATAATCCCATATCAACCGTACCATGAAGGTAACGAAGGACATGTTTAATGCCATTCCAATACCTTCGAGTTGGTGCAAAACTATATCTTGCAAGCAGATTAACTGAGAATGTAATATCTGGTCGAGTGCAATTTGCAAGATACATCAAAGCTCCAATTGCACTGAGATATGATACTTCAGGACCAAGAATTTCTTCATCGTCATCACAAGGACGGAATGGATCTTTCTTCACATCAAGTGTTCGAACAATCATTGGAGTACTCAGGGGATGAGATTTGTCCATATAAAAATGCTTTAGGACTTTCTCAGTATACATGGACTGATGAATAAAAATTCCATTTGGCAAGTGCTCAAGCTGCAGGCCGAGACAAAGTTTTGTTTTGCCAAGATCTTTCATTTCAAATTCATTCTTTAAATATATAGCGGTTTTTGAGATCTCTTCAGGAGTTCCCACAATATTTAAATCATCAACATAAACCGCAATAATGACAAATCCGGATTCTGATTTCTTAATAAAAACACATGGGCATATAAGATTATTCTCAAATCCTTCTTTCAATAGATATTCGCTTAAGCGATTATACCACATGCGTCCGGATTGCTTCAACCCATATAAAGATCTTTGTAGTCTGATTGAGTACATATTTCTAGATGTACTTGTAGATGCTTCAGGCATCTTATATCCTTCAGGGATTTTCATATATATGTCATGGTCTAAGGATCCATATAAATATGCAGTGACCACATCCATCAACCGCATTTCTAATCCTTTTGTAACAACCAGACTAATCAAAAATCTAAATGTGATTGCATCCATAACGGGAGAGTATGTTTCTTCATAATCAATCCCGGGTTTCTGCAGGAAACCTTGTGCAACAAGCCGTGCTTTGTATCGTACAATTTCATTTTTCTCATTTCGTTTTCGTACAAATACCCAATTATATCCAACAGGCATTACATCCTTTGGTGTTTGGACAACAGGTCCAAATACTTCTCGTTTTGCTAGCGAATTTAATTCAGCTTCAATAGCTGTTTTCCATTTTGGCCAATCATTTCTACGTCGACATTCTTCGACGTTTTTTGACTCACTTTCTTCATTACTTCTGGTAATGTCAAGGGCCATTTTATATGAAAATATGTTGTCGACAACAGTTTTATTTCTATCCAGAATTTCTCTAGTTTTCATGAAATGTATTGAGATCTCATTATTTTCAGGTACCTGTTCCTCTTCAGGGGAAAACATTTCATGACACACCTCTTCAGAAGGTCCCTTTTTAGGAGATTTATACTCTTCAAGAGTTTCCTCTTCAGGAGGTTCTGGAATAGAAGATTTAAGCTCTTTAGGAGCACCAATTATATTTGTGGCCTGTATTGTGGGTACGTGTTCTTCAGGAACACCAAATTCATTTTGTATTCTTTTCCTTCTGGGAATTTTGTCTTTTGCACCAATAGGTCTTCCACGCTTCAGGCGTATTTTAGATTCACCTATTGCTGTTTTGACAATTTGTCCTTCAGGGACTTCAATCCTTGCTGGAGTATTAACAGCAGGAATATAAGATTTTACTACACCTTTAGTGTCAGTAAATACATCCGGTAACTGATTTGCAACATTTTACAAATGAATAATCCTTTGAACTTCCCGTTTACATTCATTTGTAGGAGGATCAAAATGAGACAGGGTCTTATTATCCCAAGTAATATCTTGTCGTGCTTCAGGCACCGACTTTTCTTTACCCATTAACGGAAAATTTGATTCGTCAAAATGACAATCCTCAAAACGTGCTTTAAACATATCCCCTGTAAGGGGTTCAAGGTATCTAATAATGGATGGAGAATCAAAACCAACATATATCCCAAGTCTACGTTGAGGGCCCATTTTTGTACGTTGTGGAGGTGCAATTGGAACATATACAGCACATCCAAAAGTACGAAGATGAGAAATATTTGGTTGTTGACCAAATGCAAGCTGTAATGGAGAATATTTATGATATGCAGATGGTCTAATGCGAATTAGAGATGCTGCATGAAGTATAGCATGTCCCCAAACAGAAATAGGTAGTCTTGATTTCATAAGTAAAGGTCTAGCGATTAGTTGAAGCCTTTTGATCAAAGACTCAGCTAAACCGTTTTGTGTGTGTGTATGGGCAACAGGATGTTCAACATCTATTCCTATTGACATGCAATAATCATCAAAAACTCGAGATGAAAATTCACCTGCATTATCCAATCGAATGGTCTTAATTGGATACTCAGGAAATTGTGCTCGTAGTTTAATTATCTGAGCAAGAAGTCTAGCAAATGCAACATTTCTAGTGGAAAGAAGACAAACATGTGACCATCGACTAGATGCATCAATTAGAACCATAAAATATCTAAATGGTCCACTTGATGGATGAATAGGCCCACATATATCTCCGTGAATCCTTTGTAAAAAGGATGGAGATTCAACAATGATTTCTGAGGGAGATAGTCTAATAATTAACTTACCTTGAGAACATGGAGAGCACGGAGATTCATTGGGTAGAAATATCTTTTGATTCTTTAAGGGATGCCCATGCGAATTTTCAATAATTCGTCTCATCATTATAGAACCCGGATGTCCAAGGCGATCATGCCAAGTCATAAATACTTTAGGGTCAATGCACTTCTGGTGCATTACCACATATGATTCAATTGTTCTCATTTTTGTATAATACAATCCAGAACATAGAGCAGGCAGTTTTTCTAATACGAGCTTCTGGCCCGATACTGTTTTAGTAATAAGAAGATGCTCTTTACTGCCTTCATTGGTCGTTTCAATATGGTAATCATTACGACGTATATCTTTGAAACTCAATAAATTTCTTCTGGATTGTGAAGAGAATAGAGTATTATCAATACAAAATTTGGTGCCATTAGGCAACACAATATAAGCTCTTCCGGAGCTCTCAATTAAATCCGATGAACCTGATATGGTATGGACATAGGCTTTACTTAGTGTTAGATTTTGAAAATATTTCTTTTCTTTGAGAATTGTGTGAGTTGTAGCACTGTCAGCCAGACATATATCTTTATCATTCAACTCAGAGATAAAAAGCTCATCAATGTGATCCATGATTCTACAAAATATACAAAACTTTTATTATTGATAGAAAGAAAATACATTAATTGAGTGGAACACTTCCATCTCCAATTAAGTGTTCAATACTACCATCAGGATGATTAAAGAAATCAGATACATCAAGATGAGTAACGTCTACATCTACTGAATCTAATAAATCATCTGATGGTTCTACTAAATTTGTTTCATGCACTTTATTCTTTCCTTTAATAGAAGCTTGATATAAATCAGCTAAGTGCCTGGCCGTACGACAGGTACGTGACCAATGTCCAGTCATTCTACATCTATGGCACACCTCTTCACTTTTCTTTGAAGAATTATTCTGAGGATTTTTACCCCTCTCTGAATTGTACCACTTCTGGTGATATGGTATATTATAATCCCTTTTAATGTTGTCACTCCTGGGACCAACATTTCTATAATTTCTCCTACCACGTCCACGCCTCCGATTTCTTCTAAAGGATGCACCATTCACTTCTGGGAATGATGCAAACCTATTACCATTCACTTCAGGGAATGATATTGAGCCAGTAGGGCATGTATGGTGGCTTTCTAATAAGAGCTCATTATTCTGCTCAGCTACTAGAAGACATGATATAAGTTCAGAATATTTCTTGAACTTTCTCTCTCGATACTGCTGCTGCAGGAGCACATTCGAGGTATGAAATGTAGTAAAAGTCTTCTCTAGCATATCTTCATCGGTGATTTTCTCACCGCATAATTTTAATACTGAGCTTATTTTAAAAAGTGCAGAATTATACTCACTAACACTTTTATAATCTTGCAACCTCAGGTGCATCCATTGAGAACGAGCTCTTGGGAGGATGACAGTCTTCTGGTGTTCATACCTCTCCCTTAAATTATTCCACAAAATATAGGGATCTTTTACAGTGAGATATTCAGTTTTCAATTCTTCATGAAGATGGTGGCGAAGGAAAATCATTGCTTTAGCACGTTCCTGCAGGGATGCTTGATTTCCTTCTTTAATAGTTTCTCCCAGGTTCATTGCATCAAGATGTATTTCAGCATCAAGTATCCAGGATAAATAATTTTTCCCAGATATATCAAGAGCAACAAATTCCAATTTTGTAAGATTTGCCATTTTCTACACATATAAATAATAAATATGCGTATTTCAGAAAATATATTTATAAATTCACACAGATAATCATCAATAAAATATATCAAAGATTTCAAATAATATATTGAAAAACTTACAGAGGAATAAGGCCACTAGCTTCAGAATTGGTAGAACCGTCGTGCTGATAACGTGTTATGAAACTTAAAGAAAGGAACTACTATTGCAAAAGAGAAATAAGAAATTCTCTTGAAACTCTTAAGAACTGAAACTTTCTTTCTCTCTCTATTTTTTCTTATGAATTTCATTACAACTGAAACCCATATTTATAGGCGTTGAAATTACTATGCAAATTACTATGCAAGTTACTATGCAGATTTAAAATAATAGTGGTGGTGTCATTCACATAATTTAGTGGTGGGCCAAGGAGGGCGGCTGCCGACTTCGTTTATAACAATCTTATCATTTTGCATACAAATAAGAATAATTTTTTGGGGCTCGCGATTGGGTTCCATTTGCGCTCCTAAGAACTTATTTTATTAGGAAAAAACAAAAATAAAATATGCTTTATTCGCATATCCTCTTTTATCATTTTTGAGAAGAAAAATTTGAACGATAAAATATATAAAATAAATTATACTTATGGGGGCGCAAATGGACCCCAAAGAATTACTATCATTTGTATGTAGAATGACAAAATAACCTTTTTACATGTGAGGAGTGTTATAACCATAATTAGATTGTATAAAAATAATTTTATAAATTGATGCGTTTGGTTATAGGATATGTGAAATTTATTTTATAATAAAAATTATTTTATAATTTAAGAAATCATATTAAATGATATTAATTAGTAGTAAAGCTACTTTATGTAATTTTCTTTATGCTAAAACTATTTCTCTTTACATAAATTATGTCTATGGGAGTGGCAAAGGATCTCCATATTATTGCTCTATAAATAAACTAAAGTAGAATTATATAAAAAAAATATTACAGCTACAAATATATCTTATAAAAATGGTTTAATAAATTAACACGTGACATTATTTATCATAAAAATAAACTTTGTAATATATGAACAAATTATTTTTCACTTATAATATTAGTATTGGATTCATCAAGATTTTTATTGAAAATTTGATCAAAAGCATAAATTTAATAAAAAGACAACGCATAAATTTAATAAAAAGACAACACATAAATTTAATAAAAAGACAACACCTAAGAGCATCATCATTGGTCTTATCTTTTTTTTTTATCATTAAAAGTTGATAAAAAGTACACTTTTACCCACATATCAAAATATTTTTATCATATTTGACAAAATATGATGAAAAGAAGGTGTGAAAAATAACATAAAGATGTTTTTTACTTAACTTTTGAATAACAAATCATCAAATTATTTTTTTTTCGTCATATTTGATCAAATATGATAATTTTTTTTTGATATATGTGTAAAAGTATATTTTTTTTATCAACTTTTGATGATAAAAAAAATACCAGACCAATGTGAATGCTCTAAAAAAATTTAATATTAGATTCATCAAAAAATTATCATTATATTTAATAAAAAAATAAGAAAAGAAAAATAGGAAGAATAAAATATAAATACTTTTAATTTAACTTTTCAATAATAATTTGTTAAAGATGAATGATAACTATTTAATATTTGAAAGATTATTATTTAAAAGTTAAATTAAAAATATTTATATTTTATTTTTTCATTATATTTTTAATTTTTTATTAAATATGATAAAAGAAACTTAGTGAGATTTTTTTAGATATTACCTTTTTATTAAATTTATAGTTTTTATCAAATTTAAATCCAATATTTAATGCTATTAAACCCTCGCTTGATCTCCCAATCTCATAGGTAATACTGTGAAGCCAGCTCGCACGTTGGTTCCATCGCTCTGCCTATATAACCTCATGTCACTCGCCATCCCTTTGTCTTGTCAGTTGTCATAACCAATCCCATCTCATTTGCCACGGGCTTTGATTTCTACTTCGATTCAATTCATTTCTCTCTTTTCCACTGTGCCTTACTTCTCATCTTGGCAATATCTATATAAAAGTATTCACATTAATTTTATCGAAGTCATTTTTAAAATCTGATAAATAAAATAAAATTTTCATAAATTCAAAATCTTCAGTCATAATTTTATATTATATTCATTATTAAATTTATCAAAATAATAATATAATAATATAAAAAAATAAAGATATTAAAATATATTAAACAATTAATTTAACTTGTAAACAATAATCTTTTAAATATAAAAGAAAGTAATCTAATATTATAGCTCAAAATTTCATATAAATGCTTTTGATAAATCTAATATTAGAATATTTTAAATAAAATCATCTAATACAAAATTTTGTATTTATATTAATTTTTGATGAAACTAACATCAATACTATAATACCCTTCATGTTTGATGTTCAAAATCTTGCCGACACTCCCCCTCCATCCATGACTTAAATCCTTCCCCTCAAATGACCCTTTGATTGTTTTTTCTTCCCTCCTCTTTAATCAAAAAATAAAAAGCCAGAGCTTAAGATATCAAGGCTTTTACTTTTAGAGACCATTAGCTTTAATACTAGTAAATTTTGCAAAAGTTTAACTGTA
The DNA here is from genome assembly GCA_036898215.1 of Platycarya strobilacea. NCBI lineage: Eukaryota > Viridiplantae > Streptophyta > Magnoliopsida > Fagales > Juglandaceae > Platycarya > Platycarya strobilacea. Next base: position 49,403,488 of record CM072546.1, read on the forward strand.
CATCTCTCTAATGATTCCTTATCATGGTGAGAGCATACTATAGATTTATTAAGGTCCTCATAACTAATTATTACAAATCATAGTATAATTAATGGTTATTGAATTTAAAAACAAAATGATTTTTGTAAAAATATCTCACAAAAGAAAATTCAGTTCATTTTATTATAAAGTAGAATAATTTGTAAATTTATTTATAAGTCCTACTATTTTTTTAAAAAAAAAAACTACTAAATAGAATGCAAATTTGTAAGTTCACATAGCTAAAACAAACAAACAAACGCCGGACAGTAGTTATCAAGTCTACAATTATTACTCCCAAGTACTTACATAATTAGCAGGACTCATCAAAATGGATGAACTTGGAGATAGAGAAAGAGGAATATATCTCCCAAGGAGAGAGGACCCCACAAGAGAGAAAGTGGGGGCCATAGTACCAATTTCTTGCCTCTTGTTGGTGGGACCCCAAAGGCAGTAGTAGTGTTTATAGAGCAGTGCTTCAAAAAAGAGTGTGTTTTTAGTGGCCACCATACTTTCAGCTTCATCCTCCTCCTTCACTAGTTTCTATTCCAATATATATCCTCCTCATCTGCCTTCCCTTATTCAGTCTCTCTTTAATTTGATGTTTGGCCAAGCTCAACTCATCCTAATCCTAATCCTAATGTTTTGGGTCATGGTGGCTTTTGGTGGGTCCTTTGTACTCTTCACCTTTTTTTTTTCTCTAAATTTTTTTATCACATTCATCCCACGTGGTTAACAGGATAATAAGATAAGCTGAGCTTTTAAACCCCACTACCATTGTGGATTCTATTCTTTTTTCCCCTCTGCACTCAAGCATGGCATCCATTTTCAGGATAGTGGACTGTAACTACTGGTCATAATCACGGGCAATTTTGATTTGACACTCTCATGCTCTCACTTGCAAACATCATGCATAAGTTTGGTTTTCTACCATTTCTTCATTTGTTTTCACCATATATGAAAACAAACGAGATCTCAAAGTTTATCAGTTTAAAAGTTGAATTTTTGTGATGACTTGAAATTATAATAACTTATTTATCTCTTTTTCCATTAAGAAGATAAAATCCGACTTCTGTTTGATTGTAATCATTTGTGCAAATTGCTAATGTGTGTTTGACACTTTATTCAATTATTTTCTGCATATATGATTATATTTTCATGCAATATTGCAACCCATGTTGAAACAAATTCTGTCCCACACCAGCCAGACCGGCTGATTTAAATACAGTATTGAAATAGTATAGCCAGGAATTCTACAACCAAAATACAGTAGGAGTTAATATCATCTCCTTAGTTGGTTTATCTTCTCTACTAAAACCTCTAGTGTTGTTGCAGACGAATAAACCCAGGAATTATCAAACTCCCAAGAATATTTGCGGCAGTTTTTGCTAGGAATTAAAGAGGAAACGAAAATGAGATGAAAAAAAAAAAAAAAAAACCCACATCCCTTGAAAAGGGGCACCAAACAGGACAAAGATATATAAAAGAAAAATGAGAAGTTACTAAAACCAAACAGAGGATTAACAAGTGTCCAACTCCAAACATGTGAAATGGTTGTCATAATCGGACCAAAGACTTTTAAGTAAGGAGTAGGAGACAGCATGAATCTTGACAACAGCTCGAGCTGACCCCATACAGGATTTGATTAAACACCAAGAGGAATCACAACTTTTTATTTATTTATTTTTATTTTTGTTATACTCTCAAACTGACCATCATGGCCCTGTATGAATAATACCTCATCTGCACATTAGACATACTTGATCAGGCTGCTATGGACCCGCCATCCACCACATATCATTTATTTTATTTTTGAAAATTTTATTACTTCATATATACTCTGTCACAAATTCATATACATGATATATATCGAGATCGCTTGCAGTAATAATATTTGAACTAAGATTCTATGAGATAAGTTTTGGATCGGCTGACACTTTAATAGAATTGTGATGACGGTTTGTCCACCAGCTAGTAATTATGGCTCAAACTAGATATTTTACAGCAAGCAGAGACTCCTACAATCACATCCAAAAAGAATAGTTATATTGATCGCTCCTGCCTCTCATTTTGTTAAATATATATATATATATATATATACATTACATACATACCATTAATTTTATATTATGGAAAAAGAAGAAAATCCTTAGCCTCAACACAAATCCAACAAAAATCTCCTTGTGAATTCTCAAATATATTATGCTTTGCTTATAACTAGACGGTCAGAAAGTTATTTACTTATTTTTGTTTCATTTATTTTAAATTTTCTTTCGAGTTGAGTCAGAAGCCATATTGTTAGTTGAGTAACATCTTGAACTTAAAAACACTTGAAAGCACACTGGTGGTCACTGGTCACAGGTGCATGGGATATATATAAATCTGTCAAAGCCTTTTAGCAAATCAAACCAGAAGCAACCTCCCTAGGTGCATTGTATGGCTACAGCTAGCAAAGAGCATTATTTTGCTGAGTACGTCTCTGTATATATGTCATGTAGGCTACGTCATACAGATACGTAAAGTGTGAGAGATACATATAGACACATAAATAGATCATACACCATTTAGTATTGACTGAAGTATTTATACGATTAATAATAAATTATGTTCATGCATGCTCTATTTTATGTATCTCACTCTCTCTCGTGTCAGAATTTGCAAAAGTCTTTTTCCTTTCATACAGATAGTGTTAGCATTTTTTTTTTTGAAAATGACATTTATACAAAGGGTAATTGAAGCCAAAAATATGGCTCTCACCTAATCAACGAGAGATTATTGTTGACATTCGATTTTTAAATTATTTGATAAATAGATTATAAAGTTGCAGCAAGAAGCTATAGTAAAAGAGGGTGTGCTGCAATTTGTTGGTTTGGATTGGCTGGAAGAAACGTTACATTTACTTTCACTCGATCATTGGTCAGAAAAAACAGAAACATAGGAAAGCAATCGAGAACTGAGACGAATCGCCGGCGATCGAGGAGCCACCATTGGTGTTAACAACAAGTGAGGGAATGTGCCGCACTTGAAGAGGAGTGGATGGTCGAAACAGGAAGACCCAAAACCTCTGAGTTTGATAGTGCTACGTGTGGCCAGAAAAATGTTCCCAAATGCGGTAGTACGCGAAAACTCACACACAACATAAGCCGCGTGTAAGGCAAACGTGTCACTCAGATCGACACTGGAAAAGTTGATGGTGGGGCCGTTGTTAGAGCTTGATCGTCGGAAAGCAATGGATCAAATAGTTTCGATACTATTGGGAAAAAACTGATGAAAATGATGAGAATAAATAAATTTAAGTGATGTCCGAGGCTGGCGAGGGAGAAAGGTGGGTGGAGTTGAAGCTCCAACCCCCTCCCCCCTGCGAAATGAGCATAGCCTTGTAAGCAACAAAGGATTTTGCCTGGAAATTTGTTAGTCAAATTACTTCACTGATTAATATTAAGTCACTTAATTCGAGCATTTGCATTAATGTCTTTCTTAAAAGAAATGGTTTTTCTTAGTCAAACTTTAGATTAATAAATGAATAAGAGCACTCACATTGGATGTATCAAATGCAATTAATACATAAATTATAGAATTTGTTTAGGGTTTTACCCAAAAACCAACCCATATCTAGATCTCTATAATAAGGGATGAATTTAGGGGATGCTATAGTAACTTTTTATATTTGAAAGTTACTATTAATTCTTATATCAAATTTTAAGTATATTTTATTTGTAATGAGTTGAAGATTGTGAAATAAAGTAATAAAGAAATAATAAAATTAATAAAATAAAGAAATGATAGAAAATGAGATGTAGGAAATATATTGAAGATGAATAAAATTTATAAAAAATTTATAAAAAATGAGTTTTTTTAATTAAAATTAAAAAAAAAATGAGAGATGAAGTGTGGATGCTCTAAAAACGTTTGCATCCACATTAAACTTAAAAAACTTTTAACTTTGTTAAATAGTCAACTAAATTTTGTAATTAGTTTTGTTGAATTCAAGGTTTCAAATTTCGTGTAAATCTACACATGGATTTTGATGATAACAAATGAATTCAAAGAATAAAGGAGTCTCAAACTAAAGTTGTCCACACAATACAATCAAGCACATCAAGAAACTAAACCTGAGCAAGAAGGGAACAAGTTCACATTATAGTCATAGAATAATATTGTAAATCTCTTAAAAATTCGAAATTAGGATTAAGGCTCAAAATTAATATTTTATCATAAAGCATTAAAATACATTTTCCACATGTGCATGAATATTTTGAAAATTAAATTTGAAAATTTTGAAAGATGATTGATTATCATCTTTCACATGTGCATGGCATGATTAAAGGTTTGAATTTTGAAAATATTAAGATGATTGATTGTCATCTTTCACATGTGTATAACATGATTAAATGTTTGAATTTTGAAAATATTAAGATAATTGATTGTCATCTTTTACATGTGCATGTTTTATTTGAATATTTTCAAAAGTGATGGATGGTTTTCTTAACTTATGCAAAAGGTAGATGTCTTTGTTTGAAAATTTTAAAAAATAAAGTGTGCTCCTTTTGTTATATGCAAAAAGTAAAGGATTAGATTTGAAATTTTTGAAAAGTAAAGTGTGCTCCTTTTGTCACATGCAAAAAGTAAAAAGATTAGGTTTGAAATTTTTGAAAAGTGAATGATGATGCCTTTGACATGTGAATATTTTTAAATTTGAATATGGAGTCTCATATGCTTATAAATAGATCATTTGAGAGCTTCACATTCACAACACTAAGAGCATACAACATTTATTCAAAACTTTCATTTTCTCTTCTCTAAGTATTGAGTCTTAACCCTTGTTCATTTTGAGAGATATAGTTTGCGCTGTATTGTTTTTATTTCACTAATTGAGGAGTGTTTTCTGATAGCCTACCCACTATCAATTCTTGTATCAATAAAAGGGTGTGTATAACCCTTGTGTGTGTAGAAGGTGTTCTACACGGGGAATAGTTAAATCACCAAGTGTGAGGTGATTAGAAGTGTAGAGGGTGTTTTATACGGATTCTTTGGAGTGGTGCTGCTCAAAAGTGTAGTAGATTTCTATTTCCACCTGAAGGAGATTAAATAGTAAATTCGGAGATCCTCAAGGGATAGCTTGAGACGAGGACGTAGACAGTGGGGCCGAATCTCGTTAACATATTGAGTTTGTTTATCTCTTACCCTTACTTTTTATATTTATTGTTGTTTCATATTTTATTTATATTTTATATTATATATTTGATTTATAATTGTTATTTTTTTAAATACAATTCAATTCACCTCCCATCTTGTATTAGTCATCTGGACATCAAGTTTTGATTTTTTTTTTAATTTTGTTATATTACTATTATAAGTTGGTATATTAATTACCCACTACAAGAGTACAATCTGTGACACATTATAATTATTAAAAAAAGGACGAAATATAAATAATTTTTTTTATAGTGACTGACGTAGCTTGCAGACACGCATTAATGATGTGCTTAGCGTGTCAAATTAGCAAATTATTATTTCTTTTTTAGAAATTAGCAAATTATTATATGCTGGTACATAGATTTTTTTTTATCTTTATCTCAATTAAAAATTTATCCACCACTAGTTATATATCCATGATATAAAATATCGTACGTGTCTTGTTGAATCTATCCATTAAATGCTTCTACCGCAGCTAGCAGTTCAAGTAGTACTAGATCGATCTCAAAAGTTTTGAAGAAGGTACAAGGATCCAAAGGTCGATGATCTTCATATATATATATATATATATATATATATATATGGACGTGTCTATATATCTCAGCAAACAGCTATAAGCTAGTAAATGAGACTCATCAGCTTATATGAACAAAAATATTAAGGATAAACGTTTAAGATAAGCCATGGATAAATTATAATTGATATTTTGTGTAGTACTGTACCACTATAAAAAAATATCGGAAATAATTAATTTGATGTAATCAAAATGACTATTTTTATTAGAAATAATTTTTTACGACATTTGTTCCTAATTTTATGACGAAATTAATATCATAATAAAAAGTCAATTTTTTTATAGTGTGTATAATATTTATGAATTGATGGATGAAAAAATGGATATGAAATTAAAAAAAATAAATTCGAAATATTTTATCTCTTATATTAACATTTATCTATTATTTATTTTTAATATTTGTCCTTTAACATTATTAAGAATAGGAAAGTTATGCATATAATATTATGCATCCATGCATGCAGTAGGTTCATTGCACTGCAAATTTGCATCCACCAATTTATAGTAGGTCCATGAAATTCATTATTGATGAAGCTCAGTAGTCAGTACTACGTACGAACATCATCATGCATGTACTACATAACCATCCATCCGTTCACTACACGATCATGGATATTTTGAAGGCAAATTAATTATATATATGGACTAACATATAAATACGTTTTCTTAATTTAATAAAATGATTATTTTTAAAAAGTAATATAATTTTTATAAAAAATAAATTTTGATTAATAATATAATATATAAAAAATATTAATTTTAAAAAATATTTAACAGATAATAAAAGAAAAATAAAAAATATCTTAGTAATGAAAAAATTATATAAAATTACATTACAAATAGATGTGTAAAGTGATGAAAGATAATTATTTAATAATTTTTTTGACATAAATTATTTAATAATTATTATAATATTATTTATAGAATATTATTATTTGAATTTAATGTTTCATAAGAAATTTAAATTGAGAAATAAATAATATTTTATTAAAATAATTATATTCACAAGTATAGTCGGTAAATAGATTTAAACTTAATTATTTTTATATATATATATATTTTAATTTTTATAAAGAATGATTAGAAATTCTAAATCATATATAACTTTATATATAATATAAATTATAATTTATATAAAATAATGTTATATTATAATTTGTAACTTGAAATAAGTTTACTAATATTATAATGTTATATTATAATTCACATGTTATATAATTTATTACTAATAAAATTAGTAATAAAATATAAGTAATTTATAATTTGCATGTTATATTATAGTTTATATAATTTATATTATTTAATTTGAGTTTTGGGTGAGTTTTATAAATGATGAGGGTATGGTAACATAATTTTAAAGAGATTGAGTTGAGTTGAGTTAAGTTTAAAATTGAGTGTTGGTTTCAATCTAGGAATCCATTTAAATTGTGAGATATAGTTTAAACGGATTCGATTTGAGAGAGAGTTTTGATAATAATTTGATAAGATTTGTCGGAGATTAACGATATTTACCTGATTTGAATTTGATTAAATTTGAATTTGAAAGGTTTGATTTAAGATTTTGAATAAGGAAATTAAATTTCAAGAATCACATCATTTTAAAATTCAGATAGGATGAATGTATGAAATTAAATTTAACAAAAAAAAAAAAAAGAAGATTTATCAAAAAAACAAGAAAATCCGCTAAGTAAATGTTAAATAGTCACTTATTATATATATATATATATATATATATATATGCAGCTGGAAATATTATATATCCATATAACGATATATCCAGAAACCATATATCCATGCTACTTGCCATTCATGAATCTTAGTATTTCCAGCATGCATACTGATAATTCTGCATGCATGCATGGAAGTTAAAAATCAGAGTATTGATTCTAGACTGCATGCATAGTTGAACAGAACACGTCCTAAATTTCTAATGAATTCTAAACTTACGGTAAAAATATAATTATTTTGATTGGCATACGGCCGACAAGAGTGAAATTCCATGGACTAAATAATTTCCACAAATTACTCAAACAAACCAAGAAAACATTTTTTTGAAATTAAACCCATATAAAATTAATAGGAGTAATTTTCTTCCCAGTTATTGCCCTGCTGAGAGAAAAAAAAGAAAAAGAAAAAACAAGTCATCCCATAATTCCCAACCCAATGCCTTCATGTACGTGCAAGCTGTGTCTTGAAAGCAGACATGCACGAGAAATTAAAGAGGGGGGCCTGGAAAATGCTATATATGAGCTATAAATTAAAGCCATTCACAGTGGTTTCTGATGTCTGTCCAATGATCTCTAAGGCCATAATGAAAAAGGATAGAACTTCTCCTATCCCCCAGCTGTGGACCAAGGACATAGTACACATGCATGGGTAGTTGGAAACTATTAATTATGGCTTGCAGGAATTTTAACAACATGGTAGGCTGCTTCCACTTTCAGGAATTGAAGATCGTCCAATCAAATATTTATTCAGCCTGCTGTCATAGTCCAGACCGATTAACAGACAACAATATGAGTTATATCTATTAATATTTAAGATAATTTATATCCATCAGCCAAGCTTTTGGATTTGATCTATATATATATATATATTAATTATCTTATGGAATTTAATGATCCAATTTTAAATAAAGATAAATAAATTACTTGAATCATATATATACCAGCACTATTAATATACAAGAGATGATAGATCAATGAATCTGCGGTGTATCTATATATATATATCTCCAAATCATGTCATGAATCACAACGCCCGACCACCAACAAAATTATTTATAAAGTCAAAATATATTCCCAGAATGGTTTAACTTAGACCGGATTTTGAGGCACATTTGCAGAGAAGTTTCGGGTAATTCAGATGTGAAGAAGCCCTATATTCCTCAAGAGGAAAGCCATTTTCCAGATCAAAACCATCTAAATTGGGCAATATATAGTGGAGCTAGGCGCTATATATAATTATATATATACATATATATTTAGTTGAATCCTTCTTGATCAGATGAAACAAATATGCCACGCCGATGTGACACTCATGCAGAGCCTAAAGAAAGATCAGCTTCGGAAATTTCAATCCTCCCATAATGAAATAGACCATAAAGTCTACGCATTTTCGAAGACTTGGAGCTGCTTCAGCTGCTGCTGATCACTATCACGATCGAATATGACAGCTTTTGCAAAGTGCTTGGCATTGAAAATAACTTGGGTGGGGTTTGACTTTTTTACGCAAATTATTTACCTAAAATCGGCTGTTAACCTGACTTTGTGCTCGAGAAAACTGACCAAGTTTGAGCAGCCTTATGACATTAATGGAACCATTTAATAATAAAAGCAAGCTTCTTTACGGTTCTGAAAAGAATATGAAAAGATGCATGGCGCCAGGCCTGGATGCCATAGTAATTATAAGAGTGAAAGAAAGGTTAAAGATGGAGAAATCATGGAAGCAAAAACATTGAATTCAAAACCAAATATGAAGAGTTGACAATAATTTGAATGTCAGACACTCGTGCAAGACTCTCCAGTCTTATGAAGGTCTCTCGTTTTCCTTGTCTTCTTTATGTATAAGACCAAGCCCAAAAAACTTAAAGTTGCTAGAATCTGACCCAAAAGTATACGAAACACAAAACACGTATATTTCAAGTTGGCGTTAACTCACATACATGGATGGATAATTTATTGTGATCAATCATGAAGGTTACGAATTCAATATTTTAATTAAGAGTGATATATTTGAATGCAAGACATTTTCTACATTCAAGAAATTAGTTTTTGTCAGTGATATATATAAAAAATCTCGTCATTTTCTTGTGGATCATTAGGATAGAACAAAAGGCATGCATGACCTTTGGAAAACCAGGCCTACTAACCAATGGACCACGTTGCATTTGATGCTAACTGTACGGATCATGTGAATAATGGTGACAAAGAACCTCTAACAACTAAACTTTATATTGTTGTGACGCCCTAGCTTGATGTTTGATTCGACAATAATTGGTTATGATGTTTTAGTAGATTTTAAATGGTAAACAGATTGTACATTTCACAGAACCTCTTCACCTTCAAAAATGGACTTGCGATTCTGCACATAGTTCCATAGCTTTAAGTGATGCATGACTCTCAGCAAGGAAAACAGATTGTACAGAAACCATTGGAGCTGAACAACCAGCTTGAAGTTCCAGCTCCCCTCTTACATCCCTTACTACTACTCCCAAACCCACCTTCCATTCTTTGTTATCCAATATACCTGCTTCAAAATTTGCCTTCAATGGTGGCCACGAACTAGGTTGCCAATTCAGTCTCACTAAGCCTCTCTGTGTAGTAAGTAGCATCTATAGTAACAACCTGTTGATTCACCTGTTCAAAAACAAATAACTCATTCTGTGCCATAGTTAGGACTACTCCAGGACTTTTAAAACAATTGTTAAAAACAAATGCATTTCTTCTATACCATATTCTACACCAAATATATTACTGTTCCTTTTGTAGCTTACATATCCTTATCAATTTTAATATCATAAGATATATACCAAATAGTCCAAAACAATTGTTATACATGATTGCATGAATGATATTAATTTATTAGATATATAGATCAAAATAATCATGATCACACTTGCAATATGGGTAGGAAAACCACCTCTACTCACTCCCTCCTACGTACCATTTTTCATCCATCAAAAAAGGCATAAACTAAAGACCAAAATCATGAAGATAGAGTTGCTGCAAAAAAGTCCCCTCTCTAGTGCTGCAAGGGAGAATTGGAGGTGGTGCTCAGTTTCAAGTTCTTAGGCCATGGAAGAACTGCAAGAATTATGGAAAGGTTTTCAGTCAGATGAAGAAGAGGAAGAAGCGATTGCTATTGATAGGTAAGGTATGAAAGAAGTGTGGCGAAAAGTTAATCGGTGTTTGATTGGCAAGATTCTATCTGATCGCAATATTGTAAAATCCACTGTGGAAACAACATTGGCACAGGTTTGGCGCATAAGCAAACCTGCTACCTTCAAGCTGAGTTGGGGAAGAATATTTTTATCATAACCTTTGCCAATTATGCGGACAAGCAAAGGGTGTCAAATGGGCTACCATGGATTTTTGATGGAAATTTATTTGTGATGAATGTTTTGATGATTTCACTCCTATCTCTCAAATGTCCTTTGATTCAACGCCAATGTGGGTTCATTTCTACAACCTACCACTTGGTGGTATGTCAAGGGACATTGGGGTGAAATTGTGTAGTTCTATAGGGGAGGTGCAAGACGTGGAGGTAGATACAGATGATGTGGGTTGGGGACTTGCCTTATGAGTGAAGCTCTTATTGAATGTGCGGAAGCCGCTTGCGAGGGGAAGGACGGTGATGCTGCAAGGAAAAAAATATTGGTCCCCTATTCAATACGAAAAACTTCCAAATTTCTGTTTCAATTGTAGTTGAATAGCTCACGAGAAAGGTGGATGTATTGGGGCGAACTTGGTTGCATATGGGGGAAAGCAATTCTGTACCTGGCTTTGTGCAGATTCTGGCAGACGGCAATTCAAAGCTTTCTTGCCAACTGGGAAAGAATCTTCTGGTAATCAATTAGAGACTGATGAGGGAGGTATTAATGTCGGGAATCGCACTGATAACGATAATGGTATCTCTGAGTCTAGTAAAGTTGAAAAGAATGGAAAAATGGAAGGCGAAATTATTGGGATTTCTCCAGAATTGATTGTTGAGTATCTGGTTGTTGGGGATAATGGTCCGTTACGAAGTTTAAAGGAAATCGAGCAAGAAGACAAACTTAAAGTTCCTTTAAAACTTGAGACCAAGGCGCCAATGACTGTGGTTAATGGGCCGGGGGACTTGCCAGGTCAAGCCTATGAAGCTGTTGTGGCCTAAGAGACTTTAACCTAGCCCAACAAACGCACTTGGAAAAAGCGAGCTTGCCAAGTTGACGTTTCAACGTCACCCATTATACTACATACAAGCTCTAAATGAAACCCTAATGGGTTAGAAGGAGAAATTACAACTAGCATCGATTCAAAGAAAGCTATACTATAAGAAAGGAAAATACTTTATACCCCCGAGTCATTAACCCCGCCGCGACTTCGCCAGCGTGGCACACTAATGAAACGACGTCGTTTCATTTTTCACCGAGTCATTTCCTTTTCCTTCGATCGTTCCTCTTTCATTTCATTTCTCTCATTTCTCTCTCGATTTCCTTCTGTTTACTCTTCCATTTCCCTCTCTGATGTCGTCCTCCCTCTCTCTTGAAGTTGCATACCCGTTGTCTTCCACCCTAAAGCCACGAACCAGAGCTCACAGAGCTCACGAACTAGTCCATCCTCGATCGGGAACCCATGAAACCCACAGACCCGCGAACCCACATGAATCCATACGAACCCAATAACCCACACGAACCCCCTTCCCACAAAGCCCCGAAACCCTAACCCAAATCCACTCAAAGCTTATTCTCTGCTCCAAAACTTGTTCGGAGGTCACTTTTCTGTGCTCGTAAACCCAGGTATTTTACGGATTGTTGCTTTTAGTGTTATGAAAATGTTGGATTTCTGATTGTGATTGTTAAAGTGTTGATCAGTTGGATTTGAAATGTTGATTGTAATTTTTTGAAGTGTTGAAAACCCTAACCCTTGTGAATCCGAACAATTTGCTTTCGGGGGTTACTTCTCTCTACTAGAAAACCCAGGTATTTTTCGGATTTTTGCTTTTAGTATTATGAAACTATTGGATTCTGATTGTGATTGTTAAAGTGTTCAGTTGGATTTGAAGTGTTGATTGCGATTTTGTAAGTGTTGTTGCAAATTTATTTTTGTTGTTTTCATTGTTTAAGATCTGTTGGCTTATATTGAGCTTGTGTTTTCCAATTGGTCCTTACTTATTTATTGTGTTTTCTATAGTTGGTAATTGCGATTTTGTAAGTGTTGCTGCAAATTGTTTTTGTTGTTTTCATTGTTTAAGATATGTTGGCTTATGTTGAGCTTGTGTTTTCCAATTGATCCTTACTTATTTATTGGTTTCTCTATAGTTGCTGATGTGAATTTTTTTTTTACAACCTCAATAGTCAAGGTATGTTCACCCAAATGAATGATTGTTTCAATTGGGGTACATCATTTTAGTCTCATTTAACTTGGCGGCTTAATTCGTATTTTCTACATATCTTGATTAGTATTGTCGAGAATTATAAACCTAGTAAATGTTTTTGTAGAACATTTTATGGATTTTTAATATTTGCCTTCTTATTTTTAATACTAGAATGTCGGCATCATCATCATCATCAATACCTTCATATTTTGCCAAACGTAATGTTGTCCAACCACTGTGCTTCTGTGAGTTTGAAGCCACACTGAAGTACTCAACTACTACAAAAAATTCTAGACGTCCCTTCTTAGGGTGTCCACGGTACAACAAAGAGGTAATTTGTATGTGTGCAGTTTATATAATTTTTTTTAATGCTGTTCAGTTTATAATTTCTAATAATTCTTATGAAATAAATTATCAAGGATTGCCATATTGTAAGTTTTTCAAGTGGGTGGTGGATAGTAATGAAGTCATTGAGTTCCAACTTCATGAAAGACTGAATGAATTTTTAAAAAATGAGCAAGGGGTCGAGAAGATACTCAATAGGCTCGAAAAGAGGAAAATTGAGCTGCGTAGGTTAGTGGATGAGATCAAGAGAGAACAAATGGTTCTATCCAATCAAATCGACCAAGTTATGCAGAACCAGTTGGTGCTTAATGCAGAAGAAGCTAAAATATGCCGTTTAGGCAAATTATTTCGTATTTATTGTTATTTTGCATTTGTACATGTGTTTTATTTAGTACTATATAAGTAAAACGAGCATTTTGGAGCTGTGGTGGCTGCTCCTTTTTTGGTAGCTTATGAACCTATGGTGGCTGCTCCTTTTTTGGTAGCTTATGAACCTATGGTGGCTGCTCCCTTTTTCGGTAGCTTATGAACCTGTGGTGGAAAAACTCTCTTGCTGTCTTGGCCATTTGAATAGACAATTGAGTTATATTTTATTTCTTTCTCTTGCTGTCATGGCCATTTGAATAGACAATTGAGTTATATTTTATTTCTTTAGTGCTGTTTTTTTTGCTCTATGCTGCCGTTTGTTTTAATTAACTAGATCTTTGTAATATATAAAGCTTTTCCCCAGCTAGCTTTCGGTGCAAACGTGAATGAAAATCCAAAGCAGCCAAAGTAGCAATATATATAACATTCATGAATGGGGGGTTTGAAAAATCAGTCTACAAAAACATTCCAAATTACGCTGCAGCTTCTGGGTCCAATAGCATAAAAAGTGCGTCCAATAACATTATGTCAAGTCTTAATTATTATTGTGTTTAAAATAAAATAAGTGGACGAATGGGTACTACAAAATAAACCTACTCATATAACGAAAAAACAAAATATAAAATAAAAGAGGATTTTTAATGTAGTACAAAATAAACCACACATCTTACGTAGCATTTGTGTTTTTCATCTATGAAATGTGCACATAATTATGTTACAAAGAAATTTCAGTAGTAAATTCTCCTAAGAGACAACTCGGCTTAAAGTTGTAAATTCTCATCTACAGACTCCATTGTCAATTTCAGTAGTAAATTCCCCCATTGAAGCACGACTTGTTTATAGATTTTACATCTACCAATCTATTTCCTTTCTCCTTTGTACAACAAAAATAAATTAACATAATTCCATAACAAAAAAAAATATACTCATATATAACTCAAAACCTGCTCAAAAAATCTACTAATATATAACTCAAAACCTACTAAAAAAACCTAGTCAAAGAATCTACTCATATATAACTCAAAACCTGTTAAAAAAATCTACTAATATATAACTCAAAACCTGCTAAAAAAACCTAGTCAAAGAATCTACTCATATATAACTCAAAACCTCCTCAAAAAATCTACTCATATATAACTCAAAACCTGCTCAAAAAATCTATTCATATATAACTCAAAACCTGTTTAAAAAACCTGGTCAAAAAATCTACTCATATATAACTCAAAACCTGCTTAAAAAATCTACTCAAAACTTGCCCAAAAAATCTGCCCGTGTATATACCATATGATCCATATATATACATATAACCAAACACAATTTTCCACAACCGTTACTTACAAAAACCCATAATCTTTGTCTCAAATCAGCCCAACTGAATGTCAAAAAAATAGAACAAAAAACCCAAAAAATGGGTTAAAATACATTCACTATACAAAAAAATGGGTTGGAATACATTTCTTATACAAAAAAATATCAGTAGTAACCCATCCATCAAACGAGGGTCGTTATTCTGTTGGTTGCGATGCATCCAAAACAAAGTGCAGCGGTTGTGATCCATCTAATCCAAATTGCATCTGTAAATCATAAATACATCCATAATATATTAATCAGCTAAAAGATATAGTAGTAAACTTGGAAAAAAATTGAGTAGGATCCACTTACGCTTTCTTGACTCGGCATTACTGTTTTTGGGGACTGAGTTCCAGCAATGTCTGAACCTGCGCTTCCTAGCAACTCACTCTGCTGGAAATCAAATATAAATTGGAGATGTTAAAAAATATGAATTCTGAATGAAAGATGGGAAAAAAAAATAAAAAAACATATAGATGATGCTGGATGTTACCAGCATTGGAAAAATCCATCTCTGATCAACCAAATAAATTCCTGCATGTATCTCCCCTATCCCCAACTTGGGCATCTCCTCCATCTCGCTATTAAATAAGTAATAAACAAGAACACATTAGCCAAATATTATTTCATTTTATTAATTTAAATAAAAGATTCATATTCAAATAAATTTAAATAAAAGACTCATAAGTTTACCTCTTTACGCTTCCCTTTTGTTTGTGCTTTCTTTGTCTTTTTTTTTAGCTTTCCGCATATCCAACTCCATTCTCGAGGCTCTCCTTTGAGATGGGGGTTTACCCTTCCTTCGCATAACACGCGGACTGCGTACTTGCACAGAATCACCGCCTGTACCATCCGTTCTTATACCATCAACATTGGTTATCAATGGGGGTTCCTGGTTAGTACGATATAACTCAGTCATTGCATATAACTTGCTTCTCGCATCCTCAGTATGCACTCTTGAATATGCTGCATATGTAATCATCTGATAACAGATAGGCAACAAACTTGAGTATCTGCTAGATTCTTCCCGTTGGTCCCCTGCATCATATCTATTGTGGATTAACGAATATTTCCTTTTAATATCCTTCCTCCATCGATCTAAAATATACATATCTGGCAAAATAGTAATTTCATTCCGTTGAAATAAACACAAAATGTGGCGACACAATATCCCCCTCGTCTCAAATAATCTACAAGAGCACTTTGCAACTGCATCTTTCTCACGGAACTCTACAAAATATGTAACCGGTTTACTGAACTCTTCAAAACGAATTTCTTCCTTAACTAGATACGTCTTTACTGCACCATCCTCCTTATGTAACTTTGGATTCATATCGATTATGCCGGTGACCTGATGCTGAACTTCTTTGAACTTCACATTCGTGTACAAGGTCTAGAACCTCCTCTCAATCGGAGATCTAGATATACAAGAAATCGTGGCATTAAATGAATGGAAGTCCGTGAGATTTTCATTCTCAATTTTTCGTTTCAATGCGATATCAAATTGGTCCACAAACTCCTTCAAGTTTGTCTTAGAGTTAACATAACAGTCAAAATATGCATTCATGCACTCACTCCGCTGGGTTGTATTCATTCCAACCCAAAAAGACTCCTTCAAGTACGCTGGTACCCAATGCTCACGCTCAACATACAGGCTCTGCAACCATGGATTCTCAGTCAAGCTGTACGTGGTAATCAACTGAGCCCAACATTCCTCAAACTCTTCAACAGATTGGGTTTCATAAATGCATCTCATCAATGCATTCTTCATTCCAATTTTGTAAGAATCATACGAGCCAAGTTTCTCAGGGATTTTCTTCATTATGTGCCAAAGACAAAGTCTGTGTCGAGCTTCCGGAAAAACAATAGCGATTGCATTTTTCATCGCTCTATCCTGATCAGTGATGATAGTCTTTGGAGCGATACCATCCATGCACTTCAACCAAGTTTCAAATAACCAGATAAATGTATCAGTATCCTTATTGGCAATCAAACCTATTCCCAATAAAATTGATTGGCCATGGTGGTTTACGCCAACAAATGATGCAAATGGCATATTATATCGATTTGTTAGGTATGTAGTGTCGAACGTGACCACATCACCGAAATATTTATACGTTGCTCTACTACGAGGGTCTGCCCAGAAAACATTTTATAACACCCCGTCATCATCCACGTCCATTATATAAAAAAATCCAGGATTTTTAAACTGCATCCGCAAAAAATACTCTTGAATCGCTTCAGCGCCACCCGCGCCAAGTCGTAAATGCTTTACCTTGTCAACATAGTTACGACAATCTTTTTCTGTAAATAGAAGCTTATCATATCCACCTGCGTCAAAAGCAAGAGATCCATATGTCTTACTTGTTTGGATGCCCACTTGATTATTTGTATTTAGAACTCTTTTAACGGCATCATTGACTTCTCTATTACATCGAAAAAATCGAGCCTTCCTTGGGCTAAGGCCATGGTTATGAATATTGTGTACTGTAGTCAGTCGTAGCTTTCCATCTTGTCTTAAGGCATTAATTTTTGCTTTACATTCTGTTTTTCCTGTAGGACGTGGGTTAGAAACGTTTGTGGTCCTATTCCGAGCCTTCCCACCGCGGGCACACGCGAGAGTGACATATCTAACTGTATCAGTCTCATTATCTTCTCTCTCTGTCCATTTTATCATCACCCCAAATTCGCTTTTCTTTCCATATTCCTTATAGTAACTTAATAAATCTTCAAGGAAATCAAACTCTATCCCTGATTTGGGCTCCTCAATCGTATTATCGTCCACTTGCATATTTTGAGATGTTCCGGCACTAACATCTTCGGCTTCCTTAGGAAGTGGTCTACCTTCAATATTTTCTTCAATTGTAGGAGATTCATATGGCAGTGGCCCCAATGATGGTTCTTTCCCATCTCCCATGCTGTATAAGATGATACAAGTTCAATATATGTATGCCAAATATCGAGTTGAATATTTGTGAAAAAAAAATCAATTTTTTTGGCTATACCTTTGCCCAGAAGAACGTGTCTCTAGTCTTTGAGCGTGCCAGAAATCAGTTCTTTGAACGTCTCTTTGGGTTTCAAAACTGTGAAAAAAAAATGCAATCACTAATGCAAGATGAGCAAATAACGAAGGGGTTTGATTTACGCATTTTTTTTTACTGCTTGAGTTGTTTTTGGAAAGATGTCTGTACGTGTAATATGCTTTAGTAGGTAGAGTTTCATTAATGACCAGCTGCTGGGCCAACAGGCTTGTACCTTTTGTCGTATCTTCCTGAATTTCACTATTGTTTTCAATTCAATTCTAATGAGAAAAATAAGACAAAGAAGCTGAATCCTTATTTCCATGATAAATATGGTTGTGGTATTGCCAGCATAAGCACGTAACTGCTTTATGGTGATGTATAAATGATATCCAAATCATTTTCCTTTGGATAGGAGAGGATCGGTTTGTTAAACATTCTGGTATTGATACAAGGATAGCATCTGATGGTAGGCGAGTAACTCCAAAATCCCCTGGTGGCAATGCTTATGACGATGTCGAAGATTCTGATGAGGAAGGAACCGAGCTTGCATATGAAGACGACATGCTTTTCAACTCTGGATATACTGATTCTAGAACTGAACTCACAAATGCACAAGTATGCATAGTTATAGCTACTTATTTCATATTCTAGTAGAGGTAAACTCAAATAGTAAAAATATGGTATTTGATTTTAGAAGTTAACTATCAGCTAACAAAAAATAGGTAAAGATAATTTTGAGTTACCAAAGGTAGCTTTGGGTACTTTGAAAAGTAAACTCCAATCTCATTTTATAATTTTTTTTTATTGGATGAGTCATGTCAACATCAAGCAAGTATCTGTTCATTTTTTTGGTTCTACATTAGCAAATGAGAAAATCTTTTATGATTAAGTATAGAAGCGGGTTCACAGACCAAGGGAAAGAGTGGCAGTCCTCTAGCGAAAAAAGTCATCTGGTTGTACTAACACAAGTTTCTCACCTTTTGTGGTTATAGTCATTGTTCATGTACAAGTTGCAAGAAGAAGATTATCCATAATATATCTGTTTTGCTTGTTGATGGGTTTACAGGATGCAAATTCAAACAATCCAAACGTGGGCACTGCTCCAATGATGGGTGAGGGCGAGAACTGTCTGCAAGATAGGATGTGTAGGGTAATTGTAAGTGAAGCAAAAGCTGGTGTAGATCTGCATGTCCATGGAAAGGTTGATACAATTGTAGAGTACAAAGTGGGAAATGATCTTAATTTCGCCAACATTAATTTACCTCTGAGAACAACAGTCCATGGTATTTCTGACTTCCCCTAAAGATTTTAGTGGAGATTCGTTTCTTGTTTCCAACTCTTCTAAACACTTGTATTTATTGGTCATATTGATGTTGAATTACCCATTGGTGGTATTTCATTCTCTACTTGACTCTATTTAATTGCAATTTCTTGGGAAGGACAAGTTTACCAAATCTGCAAAAGGATGATATAGATACTCTAATTTATAGACACGCGCATAACAGAACCTACATCATTCCTTTGTATAAAATTTCTAGGGCAGAGAATTCCATGGCAACATAATCTACCTCATTTATTTGTATAAAAAAAAAGGGGGCAAAAAATGACCGGCGAAGAAGCACAATCATACCTCTGTCCAGAAGAACGTCTCTCTAGTCTTTGAGCGTGCCAAAAATTAGTTCTTTGAACGTCTCTCTGGGTTTCAAAACTGTGAAAAAAAAAATGCAATCACTAATGCAAGATGATAGCAAATAACGAAGACCAAGCACCAAAAAGTGGACGCAAAAACAAAAAAAATGGAAGAACCAACAGATGGAAGAGAAACGAACCGGCAAGACCATTATCGGGACGACAACAACGACTGGAGACTAGGACAATGCACGGTAACCAAACCAGAGTCGCTGGGATAAGCTGGGCGGAGGTGGCTATGCTTTCCGATGAAGTTCAGACGGAGAGGAGAGTGGAAGGTCGCTCTGCTCTACTTTCGTCCTCTGCTTCTTTGCTTTCGTCCTCTGTTCAACGTCAGAAAATGATTTCCCTCTCCTTTCTTTTCTTTTCATTTTTTTTTAATAATTTAAATAAAGCGGCTGATGTGGCATTAGCCACGTCAGCCATGAGGACGCGGCTAGGGATCCCCGTGGCCATGTCAGCTGTGAGGACGTGGCGGGGATCCCTCACGGGGATCCCTAGCTCTACTCTATAAGAAAAGAGAAAGGAAAAACTCGGTATAGATACATGACGAAATGCTTTTGGAGTGGAGGGGAATGCCGAAAACAGAGATGCACTAAAGAAGGCAAAGCTTCAAGATGTCGATGAAGGAGCTCTCGCTGTAGGTATGGTGGTTAATCAAGCAGCTCACCATTTGAAACGATAGTGGCTATTAAACAACCCTGTCGAGATTCATGAGGCTCATAAGTTGGAATATCTGTGGGCTTGGGAACCCATGGAGTGTTCGAGCACTCTCTGATTTGACTAGAGAGGAAGTTCCCTCAATCTTGTTTTTGCAAGAAACAAGATTGAACGAAAGAGCAGTGAATAGATTAAAGTATAGTTTGGATTTTGAAAATTGCTTGGCTGTTAGTAGCGTGGGGATGAGTGGAGGTTTATGCCTATATTGGATGAAGGAAATAAAGCTAGATATTCTGAGCTATTCGAAATACCACATTCATGCCTCTGTCCAGGAGCATGATGTTTCTGAAAGTTGGTATTTCATAGGGGTATATGGTCACCTGGAGGTCAGTATGAGGCATCATACTTGGCAACTTTTAAGTTCCTTAAGGATTCCCATTGATAAAAATTGGATGTTAATGAGAGATTTTAATGAGGTACTAAGTCAAGAGGAAAAGTTTGGAGGTCGTGATAGAATTGAAACACATACGCAAGCTTTCTGAGACTTTGTGGATGCTTGTGAGCTATTAGACTTTGGTTTTAATGGTATTCCTTTCATGTGGTACAACAAGCGTGAACCTGAGTTTAGAATAAGTGCAAGATTGGATCGAGTGTTGGAAAATTTAAAATGGAAGACGCTCTATCCCTTGGCTACAGTGAAGCATGGTTGTGTTGCATACTCTGACCACACTCCCCTCATAGTAAATTTGCAGGAAGTCTTGCAAAGAAAATGAGTGAAAAAATTGTTTCGTTTTAGAGCTATGTGGTGTGAGGAGGAAGGTTGTAAGAAGGTGATTAATGAGGCTTGGAGAATAAATGATATTGGCCAAGGTATGGGGAAAGACTATCAGGGTGGAACAACTATGAGTTTGGCTATGTACAGAGATGGCTTAAAAGAGCTCAGCAACATCTGAAACAGGTGTAGGTTTATGATCCCAGGGGCCTTAACCAACAGCTAATAAAATTGGCACAGTTTGAAGTGCAAAAGCGGCTTGAAAGAACAGAGATTCTGTGGAAACAGAAATCAAGAGTACAATGGCTGAATGAAGGAGACAAGAACACATCTCTTTTCCACCAAAAAGCTTCATAGAGGAGGGCTAGAAATTATATCAGGGGTGTCAAAGACTCAAATGGCAATTGGCAAACTAAGGAGGCCTAAGATCAAGTCATTTTACAGTATTTCCAAGATCTATTTCAAGCTCAGATGTCAGGGGAGATTTACAATTTTTGAACAACTTGCATGGTCTAGTCACACCTGATATGGAAGCTCAATTAGATGGAGTATTTGTGAAGGAAGATTGGAACAAGCTTTGAGAGAGATGCATTCGACTAAAGCACCCAAACTTGATGGAATGTTAACTTTATTTTTTCAAAAGTATTGGAATATTGTCGGTAGGGATGTTTCAAATGTGGTCCTTAGTGCTCTGAATAGTGGGTTTTTTTCCTGCATATTTAAACCATACTTTTGTTACTTTTATCCCAAAGAAAAAAAAAGTTGAATTGGTGTTTGAGTTTAGGCCGATAAGTCTCTGTAATACTATTTATAAATTGGTGTCTAAAGTCCTAGCAAACAGACTTAAAATGGTGCTTCTAACTTTGATTTCCCCTTCACAATGTGCATTTGTTCTCGAGAGGATTATTTCTGATAATATACTTATTGCCTATGAACTTATGCATTTCATTAAGAATAGGAGCTAAGAAAAAGAAGAGATTTATGTCTTTGAAACTAGACATGAGCAAAGTGTACGACAGAATAGAGTGAAATTTTTTTGAGAATGTGATGAGCAGAATAGGTTTTTCTGTTAAATGGATTTATATGGTTATGCATTGTTTGAGAATTATTTCTTTATCCATCTTGGTCAATGGAGAACCCAAAGGACCTATTTTTCTAACTAGGAGGATTAGGCAAGGGGATCCTCTATCCCCTTACTTATTTCTCCTATGCACGGAGGGGCTTATTGCATTACTTAAATAGACAGATTCGAGTGGAGTAGTTGCCGGGATTCGGATTAGTATGGGGCACCTCGAGTTAACCATTTGACGTTTGCGGATGATAGTATACTTTTTTGTAGAGCTATCCTGGAAACAAATAGCCATATTCTCAAACTCCTAGAGAAGTATGAGAAAGCATCGGGCCAGCAAATAAATCTAAGTAAGACCTCTATGATTTTTAGCAAAACTATCTAACTGAGTGTCCAAGAGAAAATCACGAATTTTTGAGGAGTTCAACAATGTTATCAACTTGAAAAATATCTAGATCTACTAGCCATTGTTGGAAGAAGATAACAACAAGCTTTCTTTAAAGTTAAAGCTAAGGTGTGGACAAAGCTTCAAGGATGGAAGGAAAAATTATTATCCCAAGGGATTAAAGAGGTACTTATAAAAGCTGTGGTTTCACCTTCATCTATTCCTACGTATACAATGAGTTGTTTAAAATTCCCCCCCTCTTTGTGTCATAAGATTGAGAATTTAATTGCAAGATTTTGGTGGGGACAAAAGAAAGAGGAGAATAAGGTGAAATGGGTTAATTGGAAAATATGTGCAAGTCGAAAAGTCAAGGGGGAATGGGTTTCAAAGATATGCACCTATTTAACATGTCGCTCTTAACTAAACAAGGGTGGCGGATTCTTAAGGTTCAAGATTCTATGCTTCACCAGATTTTCAAGGCGAGATATTTTCCCAAAACTTCTTTCCAAAATGCTAAACTCGGGGTCAATCCTTCTTATGTTTGTAGAGGGATTTGAGAAGCCAAAAAAACTTTTGTTACAAGATTGTTATTGGAGGGTAAGAGATGGAAAGGATATAAATGCATGGACAAATTATTGGATCCCAAAGTTCAAGAGTATAGCTGACCCAGCTTTTATCACAATAGTTGAACATAATATGAAAGTATTTGAGTTAATTGATAGTCACACCCGTAGCTGGAATATGGAGAAAGTCTCCAGGCTGCTGCCTCCTCATGTGGCTTTTGAAGTTTGTAAATTAATCCTACTAGGAAGCGAAAGGCTTGATACACTCATTTAGGAACCAGAAAAGAATGGAATCTTCTTAGTCCAAAGTGCTTATAAGATGTTTATGCAAATGAGATAAGAAGCTCAACAGGGGGAAGTTTCAAATGGTGCTGCTCAAAGGAAATTATGGAGATGTATCTGGAGGATAGAAGTACCAACAACGATCAAAATATTTGCTTGGAGATTGTACACCAACATCCTACCCACTTTCATGAATCTACACTCTAGGAAGATCATTCAAGATAATAGTTGTAAATGATGCAATACTTGTTTAGAAACTCTTGAACATGCTTTTATATATTGCTCTCGGGTGTGGCCTGCTATAGATATTTTTTCTCGCCTGAGCTCCTAATGTAAGGCCTTGTAGAATGTAGACTCTTTTATTCTGTCATACTCAGTGTAGGCGATCCGCTAACTTGGTAGAGAATTGGCCCTTCCCTTCTGGTTGCCATATAATTTTGTCTTCAAGTGGTGTTTGGGCAGGGATAAGCTTCCTTCTTCACAAGCCCAAAAAATAAAAAAAAAACCGATCCTATAGCGCTAGCACTTTGCGTTCTTTCTATTCCGATCTCTTTCTTGCAGGGAATGACAGAGAGCAGGAACATCCTTCAAATGATTTATCACATTTTACATAGGAATAAGGATGGTGAATTAGAAGATTTCTTCCTTTGCTTGTGGGCTGTTTGATATTGTAGAAATCAATTTTTATATGAGGAAAAGTAGGTCAATCCGAGTCAAGCAATTCAAATGCACAAGACTACAAGAATGTCAAAAAGGAAAAATCATGAAATTCAAAATATCAAGTTGGTTGGAATCCTCTACAAACTGGTGAGCTTAAATTGAATATTGATGGAACTTTGTTTCAAGAGGTGGGAAAATTTGGTATAAGCCTGTTGAGAAATAAATCCTACATTGCCTGTGGACAAGGTCTTGGGCATACTTATAAGTAATGTGCAAACTTCTCTCATTGGACCGGTTTTATGAGATGGGTTATAACCATAAATTTCTACAAGACCTGATTTTGCTTGATAAGGATGGAGAAGTTATTTTTGCTATCAGCAAATCAGAACATTGTGTGTCGAATCTAATGGAGATTGAGCTTTTGGCAATACTAAGGGGCTTACAATTCTGCAATCCTCTGAATATTCAAAGCTTAACTGTGGAGAGTGGCGCTTTATTGGTGGTCCAGAAAATTAATACACAAGTCGAGTCTCAATCAATATGGAGCCATATCGTGTTTGAGATCAGAAGTATGATGAGTCGTTTTCCAGTTATTTGACTAATGCAGTTGCCGATTGTTTTGTAGAATATTGTAGGCATTTAGATGATTTAATGATGTGGCCAAATAGTTGTCCCGACTTTGTGAACTATATTGTTGAGCATGATGCTTTGTTTAAATTTGTTATTGATGAATAAAAAGTACTGTTTCCTATAAAAATAAAAGGTCCAAAGTCGTGAATATAAGAAAATATATAATTTGTAAAAAAATTGTCGAAACTAGTATACCCGATGCACTTTATATAGGATGATTATGAGCAAATAGAGTAGGGATACACGTACGAATAACGTCATGCACAACAGTATTGAGTGCAAATTAACCTCAAAATTTCAGGTTTTTTTTTTTTTTTTGTTTGAAATTCTAATTTTAGATTTTAGACCCCTGTAACGTCATGCACATCAGCGCCTATGATTGTCTACGTAAAGGCCCCGTTTAGATTAAGGTCCGTTTAGATTCACTTTTATTTTATTATTATATTTTTATAATTTAAAACATAAATTTTTATATATCTTTTTTAAATTTTAATATATATTTTTCAAATTCTAATATATATTTTTTAAATCCTAATACATATATTTCAAATTTTAAAATAATAATAATATTAAAAAATAAACTAAATTCATCTTATCTCTAAATCTAAACAAAGCCTAAGTATTTTTCAATAGTATTTTTCATATATATATATAATGGTGGATCATGGACTTTTTTACCGTTCAAATAATGGATAAATAGAAAATTTTTAATTTTAGAATAAAATTGATTTAAACATCCTTATAAATAAAAAACTTTTAAAATTTATAAAAATTTATTTAATTTTATTATTAAATAAGAACATTTTAATTAAGCTTGTAATACAATCTATAAATATAAACTGTAATATATATATATATATATATATTCAAAATGGTGTGACTAAAAAACGGAAGACTGTTGGAAACATGGGCTCAGAGGCTCGTTGTATTCGTGTGTGGGTGGATATCAGGCCCATTTCAGAATGTCTCCCCTTGTAGTGCTGAGCCTATATTTGTTCAGCAGAGTATCTAAGAATTGTCTAGGAAGGAAGGAACAACAATACAAAGTTAATGACTTCAGATTTTAGGGGTTTAATTAAACAATATGGTGAAAGTTTTTTTTTTCTTTTAAACGTGGAGGAGTACTCAGACAAGATAATTTCTTCCGAATCAATCTATTCAATTGCCATGTGTCATTTGAAAATGTGAATACAACTTTTTTTAAATATGCTTAATCTCTGTTTGATTTTACATGGCTTAATTTATTTCATTTTAATATTTAAATACCATTCAAATGCAAATAATTTTTAGTTTTTAAATTTTAGCCATTTTATCTAATCAGTACTTTTCAAAATTCTCAAACAAAATATTAAAAATAATTTCTTTTTCAAAATTTAAAATAAAAATAATATTCTAAAATAATATTCTAAAAACATTTTAATTTTATAATATTTTAATTTTATATTTCTCTCTCATTTTTCAAAATCTCATAAAACATCTTAACTAAGACTATTTTATTATTATTCATAAACTTTTTCCTATTAATCACAAAATTCTTATCTTATCTTATTTGTATAACCAAACGAGATTGTTAAATTTAATATAGAGGGAGACTATTACTCAATTAAAAGAGAAAGAAAAATGTTAATGGTATTCTAACACCCTTAAGCTTACAAAAAACACTGAATAAATATATATATATATATAATATAATATTAATATCTGTGGTGAAGAGAGTAATAATAATGTTTGATCAACTTGGGATAGACTAATAAAAATGGATTTAATTGACACTGACTTATATAGGTCAAAGCAGTCTTCAAGTGCAAAATACTCCAACAAAGTTATGTTT
The DNA here is from genome assembly GCA_036898215.1 of Platycarya strobilacea. Taxonomy (NCBI): domain Eukaryota; kingdom Viridiplantae; phylum Streptophyta; class Magnoliopsida; order Fagales; family Juglandaceae; genus Platycarya; species Platycarya strobilacea. Next base: position 49,429,978 of record CM072546.1, read on the forward strand.
GCTGTTTTACCAAACCAATGTTCTACCAAGTCAAAGCAGACCATCATATTAATTAGTAAGTAATTTGAAATCAAGTTTATCCCAAGAATATTACACCCTATAAGACTTTCATTTCTTTCTTGAGGTTAAAGCAAAGCAAGTGACATGTTTGGTCTTTTTCTTGTTGGTTTTGAGTTTTTGATTCTGTTTGTATCTATCTATATACATTGCATGTCTCTACTTTATATATAATGGGGTGGCTAGCTATTGGGAAAGAAGCAACCATGCTTGTTATTACTTCCAAGTTAAATAAAATTGCTTTAATGGAAGATTAATGTCTCATTTGATTATATATATGAGATGAAAATTGAATAAAATATTATTTTTGTTTAATTTATTTATATTTTATTTGAAAATTTTAAAAATTTATATTAATTATAATGAGATGAAATAATTTGTGAAAATAAAACCAGACTAAAAAGATGACAATTATGATGATTTTTCTGTGTAACAGAGGAAAAAAAAGAAGTTAAAAGGTCACAGTTTATCAAAGGAAAAAGAAAACAGAAAAAGGTTGACAAACTTGACTAGGGTTTTGAAAGTTTGAAGTTTGAAGTTTGAAGCATGCCTTTTACTCTCAACCGCTTAACCAAAGATGGCGAGAAGTCAAGTTACCAGTATAGATGGACAGCCGACGAAATGAATGTAAATGATTTAAAAAAAAAAATCATTTTCTACATAGTTTTAATTTAAAAAAAATAAAAAAAGAAAAAACACCTATTTATTAATATCGATTACTTAATTAATCATTAAATAAAATTAAAATTTAAAATTTAAAATTTAAAATTTAAAATTTAAAATTTAAAATTTAAAATTTAAAATTTAAAATTTTTTAAAAAAATAAAAAATTGAATTGATCATTTTATAGATTAATTTCATCGGTTCAACTAGTATTTTTTTTTATTATATAGACAAATTTGAAATATACATGAAAATTAATTTTTAATCATAAATTTTACTATTTTTTAAGAATATCTTATATTCAATAACTATATCTAAAATTACATTAAAATTAAACCTCTCCACCAGAAGATATTAAAATAAATAAAAGTAATGAACATCTCTCTTTAAACTCACGCAATAGAGATTTTTAAATTAAAAGCCTCTTCACGAGAGTTCTAAAATCTTAATTAGCTATTGAAAGGATCACTTTATAATCGCTGTCAAGCCAAATATGTATCGAAGAGAGAGGCTTGGTTAATTAAGCTTTTTTTTTTTTTTCTTGCTAGCTTTTCACAAATTATTTTAAAAGATTCGTAAAATCAAACTGAACATTTCTGAAATATATAAAATTTATACCATTATAGATTTTCAACATTTTATATAATCTTCACCAAAAATATAAATATTAAAACAACTTTTAAAACATTGATCTAAACCAAAGCCACTCTATTCACAAAACCCATTAAACAATACATCTAAGAATTTTCTTATAAATTATCTAAATTTTCTCAAAAAATAGAAAAACCAAACATGACCTTAAGCTTGTCCTTGGCTTGCTTCACCATTGCATATTTGCTTGTCATTCTTTAATAAACTATCACTATAAGTTAAACTCAATAGATCGAATTGATCAAATTATCTTTTTTCGAATATGAATAGTCATATACACACAAATTTTTTTTTTTCCGACCATATAACTAATTATGCTTTATAATGAGAGTATTTTATCCAAAATGATATTTTTAATTTATGTACTTGTATTTTTATTTATTTTCTTAGAAACAAATTATTTGTAAGTTTAATATTTTACACACCCAAAACACTGTTGAAAAGCTAAAAAATTATCTATACTGGCTTATAAATATATTTTTTTATTTAATATTTAAATCTGTAACGGCATTTCTATTTATGATTATAAAGATATTACCTAAAAAACATTTGTTTAGTTGATCACTTTGTCCATTCAGTTATGTCTAACATGAATTCCTTTCACGTTTGTCATGAATTTCCTTGATGGGAAATTGATCCATTAAAGACAATTATTTTTCTTCTCTTTTTCTAGATTAGAACCTGATATTAGGTCTGTTTTGGATTCGAATAGATTTTAAATTTATTATTATATATTTTTTTAAATTTTTAATTATTTAAGATTTTTAAATAATAATAATATTTTATTTTATTTTTAAAATTTATTTTATCTTATCTCCTAATTAATGCTAATGCGAGCAAGGACCATTAGCATTAGCGATTGGCTAACACACAATTTTTTTTTTATATATTTGGAGGAAAAAATTTAAAGTGAGAGATTCAATTTTGTGAGCATGAGCCCAGCCCAGCCCAATCCTTATTATTATTTATTTATATTTTTATAAATGTGCAAGCATGAGAGGTCATAAGTGACGTGCACATGACGTTGCCAAATAATATTTAGAGAGAAAAAATAAATTAAAAAGGAAAAAAATAAAGCGAGGGAGAAAAATAATGTGGTGGTGGTGGGCCCTAGAGTTGGGTAGAGGTGTGCGTGGTGGGACAGTCGCTTTGGGCAAAAAGGCTGAAAGTGGACCCCACAGTTTGGGCCCACCACACAGTCCAAAACAACTTTAGGTCCCTTTCAAATAAAAAGTCCCCAAAGGAAAAAATAGTTCCGTTCGTATTGAGAACTCCTACGGACTGGACCATCACGGGGGGACGACCTGCCCGGGCCCCACAAACCGTCTCTGTCCCTTAAATTCTTAACACGTGGTGCTCTTTTATTGGTGTGACCCGACCCGACCCTCTTTTTACCACCCTTTTAAGGTTGTCCATTCAAATTTACAGCTTGCTTAATGAATAATTGCTTAGTAACAGAACATTTTTGAAAAAAATTACTTCTATAATTATTTTTGGTATGTCTAACATGATTTCTTCAAAAATAATTAACCACATAAAATTATTTATGTTTTTAAAAAATACAGAAAAATTAAACTAAAAGTCATAATTTAGAAAAGAGGGAGAGTAGTTCTTTATTCAAAATTATGTAGCAAATAAATTCATAATTGTCTCTTGGATCATCACTCAAGATTTGATCGTTTGGAATGTCTAGAATTTACCTATGGTACAAAACTATAATTGATCCAGGGGGCAGGCATAGTTAAATTTACATCTTGTCAGGTAAAAGCGTCTCATCTTTTTTATCAAAAAAATAATAATAATAAATAAAAAAAGGTCTCATCTTACTTATGTATTGATTAGGTTTATTGGTTTTTATTCCATTTTGAAAAAAAAAATTAAATTTTTTTTTATATATAAATTAATAAATTTAAAATTTATATAAAAACTTTATTTTGATTGCTCATATATTTTAATTTTTAAATTTTTTTTTGCTTAGTAATTAAGAAAGTGGCTATTAGTTTATAAGTGTTTTTTTTTTTGTATTTTTTAAGAAGATCTATAAATGTTTAAAAAATGTGAAAAAAAAATAATAAAAAAATGTGAAATTTGTACTAGTGGACATAACCATGAGTCAAAACTAGACAACACACTAGCATTAAACAAATTATATATAGTATTAATATTAGAGCTTTGCTATTTATCATTTCTATATACAACATATTGTATTTTTTTTAATTTTATTTTTGTTAAACTAATTTAATTCTTCTACTCATCATTCATGCATTACATATTTAGTAAGAAAAGAAAAATTAAAAATTAAAAATAATTATGTTGTGCAATGTGTAAGGATAATGGATAGAATTTTTCTTGATATTAATGAACTTTTTAAAAAATTATATATATTTGAAATCTCGTTATTTGGACTAGATCTGGGATAAGGAATTTCTGCTTTGTCGGTTTGAGCTAGTTTCATTTGCATGGTTCGGTCCTTCTTTCTTTTTTTTCCCTGATTTCTTCTATTCTTTTTCCCTCCAACCAAACACAAGGTTGAATTTTTCCTACTTTTTCATTCTTTAATCCTTTTTCTGAACTGAATCAAACATAACAATTAATGTAATGCATCAGGGTAAAAACGTAATTTTCACTCCAATTGGGTAGTTGGGGCCATATAGTCCTTCTCTTTTCTTCTCAACATCACTCGAATTTCATTTATAATAGTGATACATTTACAACTTAATTTTTCCTTATTTATTATTTTTTATGTATTTATTATTTTAAAACGTAATATTCACTCCAATTGGGTAGTTGGGGCATATAGCTCTTCTATTTTCTTCTCCGTATCACTCGGATTTTATTTATAAGGGTAGTGATATATTTACAATTTAATTATTTTTTATTTTTTATTTTAAATGTATTTATTATTTTGTTATTTTTTAAGTATTTTTTAACATATTTAATTATTAAAAAAAGTAAAAAATATATAACTTTAATAATAATCACTTTTTTAATCATTAAATAAAAAATATATTTTTTAAATTAAAAATTAAAAAATAATAGTAAAAAAATTATAAATAAGTGGTAAGGATATCATTTTCACATTTATAATTGGGCACGAGATGGATGGAGGAAAAGAATTAAACACATGACCTGTTAACATTTCAAATATAGTGACAACATATATTAGTGTAACATTTTGTTATAATCTCATATATAGTATATTTTTATAAAACAAAATTATAAGAATATCACTATCTTATAAACTTATAACAATATCTTCTATTTAAAAAAAAAAAAAGATTTGTAAACAGTTATAAAAAGAACGCGTTTCAATCATTATAGACCTTTCCTAAATTATTAGAAAAAATTCTTCACCTCAAATAACTTGTTTGAAGAAACTAAAGTCAAGTAAATGGAAGTATTTGGTAAAGACTTCGTCCATTAATTGGTTATGGATGTCAAAACCATATAGTCTTTAAATCTGACTTCACAAAACATTGCTTCAAAGGAATATATATATATATATATATATATATATATATATATATTTGATCGAGTTGACTCCAAACTTACATAATCCAGCTAATCCTCCTTTTATGACATCGTATCCCTTTAGATTCAAAACACCAAAGTCTTGAGTGTATATATTATACGAAATAATTTTATTTGAATATTTATTATGTTATATCAAATATTATAAATTTGATATAATTTAATTTAAAAAGCAAATCTTAAAATTTAAATTTTATAAATAAAATTATATCTAGTAAATATTATAAAATATAAAAAGTATTAGATAGCAGTTTATATGATCATAAGGATGAAATTCTTAACTTCAGAGGGAAAAAAAAAAAACAAGATGAAATTCTTAAAATTTAATTTTAGAATTTTTTTTTTGAGTCAAATCAATTGGCCTTTCAATCAACGTCACTGACTCATTTGTGGTGTTTCAACACTTCTAACTTTGAAAAAATTTATTCAATCTCATATTATTTACATAATTTTTATATATTATATTATATTTTAATTTTAATCAAATATTTAATATATAATAATAAATAAAAAATTAAATTATTTTAAAAATAAAAAATTCAAATAAAAAATAAAAAATAAAAATAAAAATAAAAATAAAAAATAATAATATATGAAAAATAAGACGTTAGGTAAAAATTCTCTTCCAGATTCACATACGATTGGTATCCCGCTAGTTATAATTTTTATTTATATTTTTTATTATATATATTTTTATTACCGTTAAACATTTTTATAAAATTTTAAAAAAATCACAACATTAATAAAATACACATTTTTAATCATTATATATATAAAAAATTAATCTTAAAGTCCAGATGAAAGTTTTGAATACCGTACTAATTAACTAATTAACGCACTAGTCAAGACACTAGAATGAAATATTTTGATATCAATATCGTTTCGTATAACACTTTGAAATAATTTATATAATATATATAAATATATATAAATTATATTTTAAAATAATAATTATATATATATATATAATTATATATATAAATATATATATGTAATTAGTTTAATATGAATTGAGATAAAAAATAGTAAAAAAAAGAAAAAAATTGAATGGCCGAAATTCGATACGGTCAGTACCAGCAGGTACGAGGTCGGTACCAGTCAAAATATTGATCGAAATGATCGATACAATTCGATACAACTGATATTTTTGTCAAAACAGTACAGTCTTATAATATGTAATGGAGAACTAGCCGGTATGGCATATTTCAATCATACTGGCTGATACGGTACAAAATTATAAATATTGATTAAGATTCCCATTTGTAAGAGTATAATTACACTTTAATGCAATATTGAGTCTGAAGTAATTATACAAGACTTGACTTAAGTTGGTTTATTTTAAAAAATGAGATGGGATAAATTTTTTAAAAAATTAAAAAAAAAATATTTTAGAAAGTCAAAAAATTTGAATTATTTATTTTATTTTGTATAAAAATTTTAAAAAATATAATAATAAAATTTAAATGAAATGAAATAAAATAAGATATGTTTGAAAGACAAATCAGACTAGACGCAAATTTCCCAAATAATAAGTGCGAGATGGAACAGGTTCATTATATTGGTGATGAATGTAATGAATTTGTATAAATATTATATAATTGGATAACATCGTCTATATATATAATCATGGAAACTGTGAAATTAAATTGACTTTTCCCCAATGTTATTATGATAAGCAAATGGGGAGACCTTCATCTGTCTTTGTTTAATCATCGTTTTCCAAGAATTATATCAATAACTATCTCAAATAAAATTTAAAAATCTTATAAAAGGGTCAAAATTCTAAATCTTTTTACTTTGAAAAAAATAGGAGATGACCGCCAAAAAAGTTATTATTATTCAAATCTTATACAATCCTTTTGCTGATCTTATTCAAAGCTTACTTTACCTTTGAACAGGAATCTGGTAGGGGTGCTTCAACATAAAGGTTTTTTAATAGTAATTTATTTTTATAGATAAGATGAGATAAAAGTTAAAAATTAAATTAAATTTTATTATAATATTTTTTTAATGTTAATTTCATTTTGAGATTAAAAAAATATTTTAAAATTTGAAAATGTTAAATTGTTTATTTTATTTTATATATAAAATTTAAAAAATAATAATGATAAAATGTAAAAAAATGAAAAATAAAATAAAATGAGAGTAATTGTAAAAATGAACAAAGCCTTAATTGCCATTTAAATGGCCCGTGGTTGCTTGTTTCTCTCTCTTTTAAATAAGAGTTATTACGTGTCCAATATAAATTCTATTTGATATCCGTTTCTTTTTTTTCGTAATTTAGAATTAATATATTAAGTCCTTCCCATATTTCAGGGTTATTTCACGTGATACATCTTAAATTAACTTCATCAACAGAGTTAATATCGTATTGTTACGCACTGTTGAAGCTCCAAATACCACATGACATTGTAGAATGAGAAATGTTTTGTGGTCCGGTGTTGGAGTCCTTTTGTGCCTTTATAAGACTTTTTAAATATAAAAAAATTAAAAAATTAAAAAAACCAAATATATTTTGTCTACATATATTTTTTTTTATTGATTTTGTAAAAAAAAAAATGAATTATAAAAAAGTGCAAAAAAATTTTACATTGTAAAGACGCAAATGAGCCCTAATGCCGGGATCCCATATCATTACCCTTGTAGAAAATATTGTGAGAATTAGCTTTTTCATTTTTGTGGGCCGGTCACGATATAAATGATTTTTAGACTTTGATATATTAAGCATTTTTATTGGATTGTTTAAAACTATTTTTTAAAAAATATAATTTTGTATATTTATTAAAAAAATTTGGTTATATTTGATCAAAAATAAAAAAAATAACAGTGAAAAAAAAAAGTACTTTTGTAAATAGTAAAACTAAAATTTTGTCCAATAAAAGTCAAATTTGATTTTTGTTAGACAAAGTTTTAGTTTTATTATTGACAAAAACTACTTTTGTTTCATTTTTTCATTTTATCTCTTCATTTTGAATCAAATATGACCAAATTGTTTTTGATAAATATGCAAATTTATATTTTTTGAAGGATAATTTTAGATAATTTAATAAAAATACTCTTAGTGATAGTAAATATAATGTCCTATATGCTAAAAAAAAATGTCCTATACTTAACCACAAGTACCCTTGGAGTTTGGAGCACTAATCTTTTTTTTTTAAATAAATAATTTCATTCATTGAAACTCAGATTATAAAGAAGTCTATATTGTGACCAAATAGTAACTAATTATATAATGACGCTCAACTTCAAAGTCTTTCAAACAAAATTTGAGAGAACTATAAATTGCCTTTAAAAGAAGGCATATACCAATATTCTCCTCAAAAAGAGAAGAAATTACTTCTCCAAATAGACAAAATCTTCGGGAGACTATTTCTCACTTTTAATATTTTTTCTATATAAACAATATTCACAAAATCAACAAACTACAACACAAACACACAACAAAAACTAAAAACTCCAAAAAAAGTCGACTATGGTGCCACGTAGACACTACGCCACACTAGGAGTGGACCACTGTAGGACTAGACACCTTCGAACACCTAGATCCACTCCAAGCCACCATCGGCGAGCTGGATCCACCATAATCGAGATCCATTGCAAACATCAACAATCGGACCTTTGCGCTTGATGGATGCACACTTCATCGTTCATCAAAATGTTTCGGCGATATCGTGTGTGGTGGATTTTGGTCTTCGGTTCCTTTATACTTGCCAACCGGCTTTCAAAACCCAAAAAACCTGAAAATCACCCCCAACCAACAAGGTGATCGGAAAAAGAAATGAGAAAGGAAATATGAGAGATAAGAGAAAATGGAAGAGGAACGCAGTCAGAGCTCCTCTCTCATTACCGCTAGTTGAAACAAAGAAAACCTAAGTTAGCGAGCTTTCGCTTGGAAGGGAGAAGAAGGAAAGTGGATTATTTTTTGGGAGAATGAAAAACAAATTCGATTGGAGCACCAATCCTTACATAATTTATTTGCAAAAGAAATCCTCATATTTATCAAACTTTGATTAGGTTCATATATATTCTCAATATTAATGAAAGAGTAGTTGTAGAAAAATTTTACTTGCAAGTTAGCATGGAGAATATACTTTCTACCCTATTGACATACATGAGTTTGTCTTTTTTGTAAGCAAACATTTCATAGATGAGGAATGCTTCTAATCAGCCCTTCTAGTTTTATAAGAAAATCAACCCTCCAATAAGAATGCGACACATCAACAAGTGTGGAATGAACACCATAGACCAGAATCACAGGAACCCTTCCTCTTTGCACAATTGCAACTTGTCACCGACACTAAGATCTTGCTGTTGCCACCACCAAACGGAGATCCCATAGTTGCCATCACTGAGATATTTGCTGTTGCCATCTTTGAAGACACAAATGTGTTTTATTTTACATTTTAGTTGAAGTAAAAGTCGTGGCTGGAAATTATCTCTCTCTACGGTGATCCATCTTCTTGAAGAGCTATTAAGAGCAGTGACCAAATCAGGAGTCCGTCCAAACAAAGTGATTTTCACAAGTACTGTCATTAGTGGATGGTGCATAACTAGACAAATGGAATATGCCATTAAGATTTTTTATAAGATGGGTGAGTTCATGGTTTCTCCCAACTTGAAGACTTTGAGACCTTAATTTGGGGATATGGAGAAGCAAAGCAGCCATCAAAAGTAGAAGAAATGCTCCAAATTAGGTACATACTCTCTCTCTCTCTCTCTCTCTCTCTCTCTCTCTCTCTCTCTCTCTCTCTCTCTCTCTCGGTGGTGGTAAATGGGTTAGGTGAGGGTACCATGCTTCGTATCAATGGAAACACATGTGAGACTGCCATTACAATGCTTGGGTTGGGACACAGTGGGGTGCCGTCGAGTGTGGGGTTGTGATAAGAAGAAATGGGTTTAGGAAAATGGAGTGTGCTGTTCAGGTGTAGTGAGATGGATGGTAATGATAGTAACATGTTGACGTGTTGCATTCGGATTGGAGAGTTGGTTTTTTGAAATAATCAGATGATTTGGGTATAAGATATTCTCTTCATAAATAAACTAAATAGTTACAATATATTAGATTTAATGGATGTGAGCCTTCAATAATTATCCCAAAATAAGTAAATGCAATGCAAGATTAAAAAAAAGAAAGAAAGGATTTGGAGTAAAAAATTTGACTCCCACCCAACTAAGGAGAAGTCGCTTGAAGCAATTTTTGCATAGTTTGATAAACAGACTATAAAATTACAACTAAAGGAGTCTTTCACATGAACCATTTTATCTTGATCTTGAGTAGGGAAATAGGAAACATATATAAGGAAGTAGCAAACGGAAAATGGATCGATATGCTAGGATAAGAGTGTCATTGGCAGTGGAGAGAGGTGTAGCACACGAACCACACTAGAAAGATAGTAAAAGGTGGCCATCCTTTTTTTTTTTCTTTGATCAAGTTGTAGTATATTAAATAAATAAATAGGTTACATGACACTAGTTCAAATGGGGTGAGAGTCCCTTACAATTTTTCTAAAAAGCTAACAGAAAATGCAACACAAAAGAGAAAACCAAAAGAATGGCTCACACAAAAGGCGGGTGTTCGGAATCAAATGAATGGCTCCCAACATTTTCCTGATAACGGGAGGGATCGCTTAAAAGCGGTTTTAGGCTGTAGTAGAAAGCTGCAGCGGTGAAATGTGTATTGCACCGTGCTAGTCTAGGCTAACTGTAAAAAACTTTCTAGCTGGCTTTCACTAGATCTTTGGTTATGAAAAGCTGGAACATAGGGTAGAAGCTAAAACCAGAGTTGAGTTGTCGATAGAGAACCCACAGCGGCGCAGGTGGCGCGTGTAGTGCACGCGCCGCCTGAGACCATGAGCCGTCAGCCAAGTCCGGAGGAGTGGAACCCTTTGAAGCCAGTGCCACTGCGCGTGCCAACAGAAACATCTCCGGTAAGCAGCTATGTGTGGCCAATGTGCACTGCAAGGGCCGCGCATGTGGCCAACGGCCGAGCAGAATCGCGTCTCCCCTTTGCGAGCTTGAAGATTGGTTGTCAAAGATGCGGATGAGGTCGTGCGTGGCTGATAGTGGATGTCAAATTTCAGAAGATCGACAAACGCCGGCTAGAAAATAGAGAAAAAACTAGAAGAAATGCTAGGAAAACCGAGAACAAGAAAGAAAAACTTAAAGGAAACTATGGGTGGAGGTGATTGAAACCTAGATCCCAACCCACCGCCATGCATGAGAGGAGAAAGATTCGGGAAGTGCAGGTGGAAAAAGGCAGCCATCTATTACTATATATAAAAGTCAAGTTTTAAAATCTACTTGGCATTCACATCTTATTTTACGGTAGTAAGGGGCCATCACACTCCACCATACGCCGCATAAGACCGTGAGTCGTCAGCCAAGTCCGGAGGAATGGAACCCTCTGAAGCCAGTGTCACCGCGCGTGCCATTGGAAACATCTTCGGGTAGTAGCTACGAGTGGTCAATGCGCTTGGCAAGGGCAGAGCGTGCGGCCAACGGCCGAGCAGAATCGCATCTCCCCTTCGCGAGCTCGAAGATTGGCTATCAAAGAAGCGGATGAGGTCGTGCGTGGCTGACAGTAGATGTCAAATTTTAGAAGATCGACAAAGGCCGGCTGGAAAATAGAGAAAAAACTAGAAGAAATGTTAGGAAAACCGAGAACAAGAAAGAAAAGCTTAAAGAAAATTATGGGTGGAGGTGATTGAAACTTAGATCCCAACCCACCGCCACCCATGAGAGGAGAAGGATTCAGGAAGTGTAGGCAGAAAAAAGGCACTCATCTATTACTATATATAAAAGTCAAGTTTTAAAATCTATTTAGCATTCACATCTGATTTTACGGTGCTAAGAGCACATCACACTCCAACATTCATCCTGGATTCATCCTGGATTTATGCATTCATTTTGAAAAGAGCTTGAAAAATCATTAACTGAATAATCATTAAAATATGAAAATAAATGCGTGAAAAATATAGATGTGTTTAAACGTTTATGAAGAAATTTGAAACGATAATCTAAATGGAATATTTTGCGAAGTACTTCACTATTCTAAATGAAAATTTAAATGAAAATTTATATGGAGAAAAAGAGTTCTTTAAATTCAGTTAAAAGAATGAAATATAATTTTATAAATGTTAAATATAAATATATAATCATGTTTCATACTAATTGTATCAATTTTATATTATTTCAAATTGAACAATCATTTATATTTATGAATTACATTTTTAATATTGTAAATTGACTATGAAATATTTTATATATGCATGCTTCATTTTATATATATTTAATATTTTTTTTAAATAATTGTGGTAGTGGTTATATATAACCACCTATTAAAATTTATAAAATTCAGTATAAATAACGACTTGCAACGCACATTGTGCAGGTTATAGGCTCTTTGACCTTAATGGTGGCGCACATAGTGACGACTTCCTGTGGCTCGATGGCGCGTAAGGTACACGCACACTGTAAACTGCACGTGAGACCATACATTGCTTGTTTGGTCAATTTTCTTCTGGCAATCGACAAATCGGTAGATAGAGAATCTGGTAGTATAGCGTATGGCGGCCATAGGAGGCCAGCAAGTAGCAAATTAGTCATTTCGATGCTATATGTGGAAAACTAAAGAAAAAAATTGATGTACATTCTGGCGTTGAGCTGATTGAAGTGTAAATTAAATTAAATTAGACTTTCTTACAAATTAAATATTGACTTGTTCGTGACTAGAAATATGCGCTAAATTAACACACTCATATATTACACCTACTCACAAATACTAGAACTACTAGTTCAACTTTTACTGCATGATCTATTGTGCAAGCTGATTTTTGGTCCATCTTAGAATGCCACGTGATTAGCTATTAAAAATCATTTTTAACGATTATTGTGTGATAAGGCCAACGATTAACATTGTCGTGACCCACGAAAATATGCTATCAAGAGACAAGAGGGTGGCTGGTCTTGCTCCAAACTGGGATGATATATTTCTCTTTCTTTAAAATATTATCTTTTTAGTTATTGATTTTTAATTATTTATACTTTGTTTATAGGCGGATGCCACACTTACGGAAGAAAAATGATATATATATACAAGTTTTAAATATACAAATCTTATACAAATCCTTTATAAAATAGTGGATTTCATCGCGAAAAAGTTTACTTTCTTTTGATAAAGTCTACATTATTACAAAAGGTTTTTGTAGATTTGTGCATTTGGGACTTGTTGGCATTACTCCACTTAAAATATTATGCATGTGCTTTGATTAAGTTTTGTTTGGATTTGAAACTCATTTCATTTTATCATTACAATTTTTTTAAATTTTTACACATGTAAAATATAATAAATAAGTTAAATTTTTCAAAAAATTGAAATAATATTAATATTAAAAAGTATTATATTAATAATATTTTATTCAACTTTCTCAACTTATCTCAACTCATTATCCAAATCATACTATACTAATTTAAAGTATGACTTGGATAGTGAATTGAGATGAGTTTTGAAAGTTAAATAAAATATTAATTATTAAGATAATATTTTTTAATATTATTAGTATATTAAAATTTGAAAAAGATGAATTGTTTATTATATTTTATTTGAAAATTTAAAAAAATTATAATTATAAGATGAAATGAATTTCAAATCTAAATATGACCTAAATGATATGTAAATTAAATCCCTTGGACAAGATGGTATAAGGTCTGATCTTCAAATGGAAGAATCGAAACGATCCCCACTCTTTATAAAAACAAAAAATGTATGCAAGTGTCATATACAACAATTTGATAAATAATTTAGTAATAATTTATTAGTCTTTCATAAGTTTAACGTTTTTCGAATTGAAAATATTTTTGTTTAGTCTTCGATCGTGATGACGAGCAGACAATCAACATTTGAGAATAGACATGAATATTGATTTGAAAGTGATAGTCGATCCAGCTATACCTAGCTGTAACAATATGTACGTGTATTAATAATTTCAACCTAAAAGGAGTATAAACAAATTGTATGAATTAATTCCGAAAGAATCTCACTCGATCGTCAGTCCTAATATTTTATTAATTACTTAATCAACAATGTTTTTCACATAAGAGTATTTTATATATATATATATATTATAAATATATAATACTATTCATCATTCTCTGGTTATCTTATATATTTGATGTGAATCAAATAATTAAAACTTATTTGATGCCACGTACTATATATATTTAATAAGATCGATTATGAAAAAAAATATAATTAAAATTAAAACAAGATATTAAATAACAATTTAATTTCTTTTCTACAAATACTCAATATTAATCAGAATTATTTAGAAAAAACAAAGTTTTCATCCGAATTTATTCTATATTATATAGCATTTAATTATATTTTGATTAATTATATTGGGTTAATTAATTAAGTTATAAAATCCATTAATAAAAACACACAAAAAAGGCATACGTTATAAATAATCAGCTAGAATTATTAATCAGGCCGGCTTATAATAATTGCTGTATATAAATTCTTTGTAATTTTTTGGCCTTTTAGAATGGTATTAATAATAAGATTAAAACTTAACCACAGAATCTAGCATACACATGAGGATAATATTGTAGACGCTAATTGTTTGTGCACCATTGAATTATAATGATTTGGACTCGAGTAGGTACGTACTAGCTGGGGGACCGGCCTTAATTAGCTATTAATTAATGTCCGATTAGCTCAAAATCATTTAATTTTTAATTCTCTGCCATTTGACTTCTTCACGTTTGAAATAAAGGGGCACGAAGCCAGCAAAAAGTTAGCGTAGAAATAATAACCCTTTAATTACTAATCAAAAGAATAAAATACAATATAGGTGTATGAGTGGGGGGAAAAACTGGAAAGTGGGAATTATTATTATTATTATTATTACTATTGTGTATATGATATATAAGAAGACAAAAGAATAAGAGAGTATTAATTTATTTTAGAGAAAGCATGATGAGGGGACGTATTGGGATCTGTATTAAAGTTTTATTTGTGAGGAAACGAGGAAAAATCTGATTATTTTTTTCAAATGGGAGAATGATTGAGGGATTTTTTAATAATCTACTAAGATATGGTCTCTTTCTTGTCTGCCAAATAAGGTCAATCTTTTCTTTAATTTATACACTTAAATATATAAAAATTGCATTATTTGTCTAGCTCTGGCCATAGTCATTGATTAAATTAAAGCGCGGCTAGCTAATTATATATGCTATTCATTTAAAAATTTATCATCATTAATCACACTTACTGAAAATTAAATGACATGCTTAATTTTTTAATTAAGATGAAGAATGACATTTTTCAAAACCAAATTAATATATAGATATGTTTAATATTACGTACCAAGATTTTCCCCTTTCATATGTAATATATATATATCTTTATCTTTATATATATAAAGTAGTTATCTAACGAAAAATCTTATTTTAACGAAAAATTTTATTTTTCTATTAAAATTGACACTTTCCATCTATTTTTGTTAAAATAAATACTGCATTTAATGAGAAATATTATTTTAAATACAATCCATTAATTTCATTAATAATCGAAATAATGTTCTTGACATTAAATTTAATTAAACCATTTTAATTTTCTATAACGATAAACTTTTCATTTAAATTTTTTTTTATATAAAATAAATATAGAATAATAATAATAGTATAGAATATATAACAATATATATAAATAAACTATTCATAACAATATAACAATACAATCATCACTTAAAGATATTAATTTATACGTTAGAGAGTTTAAATTACGTATATATAGATATGTTTAATATTGTGTATATATATATATACACATATACATATAGATATGCAGAATTTATTGAAAGGAATTAATATTTATGATCAGATCGTAGCTTATAATTGGTAATTGGTAGGAGAGAAATTATATTGAATATAGAGGGTAAATTTAATTCATGAATGATTGGCCGAATCCAATACTAATTTATAATAAAACTGAGGTATATATGGATAAGATTGATAGGATATTAGTGCTAATTAATTCCAATTAAATGCGTTCACACGAAGCTAAGAAGCTTTGGAAGATCAACTCATAAATTATAATCAGAAGAATATTGACTTATGATTAAATTTTGATGTCAAAACATTCGAACTATTAACAGATCATGATGATCATATACCATCGATCAATCATTTTAAGGTACAGTACCATCAATTTCAATTTTAAGGACTGATCATCTACATGATCATCGATCGGATCCTATAAATTATATATATATATATATATATATACATTAATTGCACCAATTTAATTTGGTGGTTATTAGGTACTTGATCGATATTCATCATGTATAATATTCTTTCATTACCTTTTTTTTAATCTAATATTCTAATTTCATTACTTAGACATGCAGAATCATGTGTACATTTCAGTGCTCTATAATTAACAAAAATAGCTATTAATATCATTCAAATCAAATGAAATTGTGGCTAATTAATTATAATTTGGTGTGATATGATTGATCTTAATTTTTCTTAAATGTAGTCATATATATATATATGGTTTAATTGGTGCCTTTGTAAGTATATTTATAATCATATATTGCTTGATGTTTTTTTCATAACAAGAACATTATATTGATAAAATAGTCGTTATAGACAACTATTAAACCAAATGGCATGAAAAATAAAGTGTGAGAAACCAGCCTAGTTACCACATCTCAATAAACTCAAACAAAGCATGTCGGACTAGTTCATGAGCGGTCTCATTTTCTAACCTACTAACATATTGAATATGATATTAATCCTCTTGAACATTGAACAACTTCTTTGTCTATTTCAATAAGATCCCCAATAATGAAGAAAATTCTGTTCATGTAGCACTTTGTAGCTATCTCTAATTACCAGCAATATTAGACAATCTGAGCTGCTCGATGTTTCATTACAATGGTACTTTCTACAATGAGAAACACTATTTTCTCCCGAATATTTCATCCAAAACTAATTTTTTTTTTTAATTAATGAAATGTTTTTAAATAATGTTATGAATTTTTTTTAAAAAGATTTAAGAATATAAAAAAATGAATGAAAAATATATATATATTGTATATATCAAGAGAATTCGGGCTACACCCCTTCGGGAGAAGCAACACTGCTCTTATACAATATTGTGAAGGGTAACTCAGTACAACAGAACTAATTTTACTAGATCATATTTTTTGTCCAAAAAACTTTATGTATAAGAAATTGCTTATTTACGACTAGGGTTGTAATCGAGTCGAGCCGCGCAAGCTCGACTCAACTAAAAATACTCGAACTTGAGTTTGATCCCAAACTTGTGGTTTTCTTTTTTATCTTTTGTTTGAACTCAACTCGATAAGCTGATCAACTCTCAATTCAAGTTTGAATTGTTTATTTTTACTTATTTCTTTAATGGGATTTAATAATTAATAAATTAGATAAATAAAAAATAAAAAATATAATATTGAATTTGTACAACTATTGAAATATAAGATTTTAAAAATTTATAAATAATTAATATCTAATTAATTTTTATCCATAATAACAATATAGTATATATATACCTACATATATTATTAATATATATACATAATATAATAGCATATATCTATTAATTTATATGTGGTTCCCACATACTAGTATATTGAATTATTAAAGTTTACCGATTAATTATTGTATAAATTAAAAAATATACATATGAAATATATTTAATATATCGACATAAGATATTAGATAACATATTATATATTTAATTATAAAAATAGTATACTTATATTATTAGTTAATACATAGATATGTATAAATACATATGTGTATTATGTATATATTGATCAATATATGAATGAATTTTAATCGAGTTGAACTAATGAGTTGACTTGAACATAAATGAGTGGGTCTTAACGAATCTTAACTGAGTCGAATATCGAGTTTTGTCTGTGTTGTTTACTAGTCGAGTAGGTATCTGCTTTTATAAATATTTTTTTTCCACGAGTCAAATTCGATTCGAGTTTAAACTGGTGACTACTACCGATTGGGCTATCGAATAAACTGGTTCATTTATAGCCTTATTTGCAGCCAATTATTTCTTGTTAAAATAAGTTTATTCTCATCACAAATAGTCATTTTTATAGCAAACAATTCGTCATCAATGCTACCTATTTTTTTAATCACATAATTTTATTGTTGTTTTCTTTCCGTACTTATGTATGCAGTAACATGGATGATCATGTTCATGTCTACCTAGCCAAGACAATATTGACATTACTGATCTATAGTAAATATTTGTTATGATCCAAAGAGTTAAGTACTCAATAGAATTAGTATCCAAACACATTAGTATTGCCAGAAAGTAATTTGGTTAAGACCCAACCATTGATACATACAAAAATCCTAAAACTATTAGACACCGATTTGATAGGTCGATCTAACATACTTCAAGATTTATTGTCTTTTTTACACGCACGGCATTGATTGACTCCAAATTTTCAAAAATTCTGAGGATACAATTCATCCATTCTAAAGGCAGTGATATTCTATTTTATCTATTATATAACGCCACTTTATTTTCTTTATATATATATATATATATATATGATACAGATTACATGATGAGTACTGCAACGTGAATGCAATATATATATGTGCCAACCTAACTGATCTATAGTTCTCAGCTAACAAAGATCATCTAGAAAGGGGAAGGGAGGCAAGTGGAGGTTCTTTTTAACAATATATAATTACAAAATGAAAAGGAAGTTCAGATAGGTTCACAATTTCCATGTGCACATCTATGGCATACACACACACACACACACATATATATATATATTTGGCTTATATTTTTTCCATGCACGGACTCTTCATCGATCGATCCAAATTAAAAAAAATTAAGAAACTAGGTGCGTCTAAACAAAGTAATAATTATATTCATAAACTAAGCAATGAGCTGCCTTGTGATAGTACAGTAGTGCCTATAAATGTGTTGGCCGGACAAATTCGAGGGAGTTGAGTAGCATGTGATGGGGAATCCAAAGAAAAAACAGATATGAACAAGGTGACATTCTCGGGTCCAAGAAAGACGACATATATGGCGAGTTTCAAAAATGTCGGTTTCATTAAGAAATAAATAAATAGGTCAAGTTGGTGGGTTTTTTTAATGCTAATAATATTGAAAACATGCTAGCTAACTAGCTGCTGCGACCTATATATATATATAGTGTAAGACTGCATGTCGGCTGCATAATTCTTTCTGAGATTTTGTTACAAGTACAAAAGACAAATCAAATGACTCATGAAGGGTTCATCATCATGATATGGTGCAGAGATGAATTCACAATTGCCTTGTGATAAAGAATAAAAAAAAAACCCAAACCCACATACATATGATCTTGACGTCTTATATAACAACTTATATATGTTTTTTTATTAATTAGTACTCTGATCTATTAATTCTTCGTATACTTGATCTTTAGAAATTAAAATTATAAATTAAGTTCAACTGTGACATTTTTTATCCCAGAAAATAGAGAAGCAAGGGATCATGATCATGATCAATTTTTTGCAGCCATCATCCCATATTACACCTTATGGGTATCTGCAATTTCTTGAGATCGATCAGACGGCTGTGGTTGAGAAAATGCACAATACACACCAGATATATGTACTATATTATATATGAAGAGAAGTAACTAGTGAGAGAAGAATATGATGGGAGGAAGGTGAGGACAAGAGGAAGATGTTTATAATAAGTTCTTGTTTTGGGAGAGGACATGGGAATAAAAGAGGATGTGCTAGAAAAGACACGGCAGCCCCGACAAAGATTTTTGGCAGTACGGACACGACATGCCATTCTCACACCCCCCCCCCCCCCCCCTTTCTCTTCTCCCCCAAAAACATATGCTTATGTTTCTCAGTCACTGGTCTACATAAGGGCTAGCTCGAGATTTAAGGGTTTGCTTGTTTGTTTGTTGCATCAAAATGCGGTTTGAGAGAATATATGTCGTGGATCGAACCTAGTAATTAATTATTATAGCAGGCCAGGGAATATTTTTATAACTATTTTATGCTTTTTTTTTTTAGTTTTCTGTTTATTTTACTTTACTTTATTAATATATATTGTTCGGAATGAATGTTCATGGAAATTGATCTGTACTAGTAGTACTGCTCGTAATGAGCACTCTCCTTGTGGTGGTCATGATCTCTGTCCTACGTATTATACCCTTAATTTCTTTCTTTTGAATAATGTTAGGAGGCTAATGTCTAAGCAAGTTGTTGGGTTTAATTAACTTATAATAGCACAATACAATGAATGTATGAGTTTCATCATAAGGTAAGTTGAAGAATGATATATATCTAGCTAAATATTGATAGACAATATTGAGATTATATATATAATATTGTTGTGAAAAATGACGTTGTTGAGATTGAAAGATGATGATCAACCTTGCTAGTTTTTAGTACTGTGTTTAGTGAAAAATGATCAAACCCATAAATATAATAGCCACTACTTAAGGTTCGAATGAAGCCAAAAAAAAAAAAAAAACAAAGAGTTTTGGACTTCCAACAATATTTTTGATGGGGGCCGGTGGCCAGCTATATGAGAAAATGAAGAGTGCCCACAACTAACGATATCGAAAACTATATTATAATTATTGATCTTGGAAATGGTCATCATTCTCTTGGAGACCCTGATGAGGTTAGGGATCTCCAAACCCTAGATTTTGACCCCTAGAAAAGTGTGGTCTCTCTCTCTCTCTCTCTCTCTCTCTCTCTCTCTCTCTTCTATATATATATATATATATATGCTAATTAATCCCTGCATGGGTCATCATCCTCACATTTACCATGCTATATTAGCTAATTATAATTAAATCTTTATCTATACCAACAAACTATTCTTTTGAGAATTAGTGACTTTATTATACCCAACAAACTAACAAGCATATATGGTTAGTGATAACATATATACACCATCCACTACTTGTTTATGCAGATGGCACCAATATTACAAGCATATAATGCCAATGTCGAAATTTCTACACTCGTGTCATCATCATGAATGGATTAATATCATTGGTGGGCAAGTTGTGTGCTTGCAATATAGGTCTAGTACTTTAACATATATAACCATGATCAATGTAGGTATAATTACAAATACTAGCTGCCATAAAACCCTATAAATAGAAAAATCACCACGAGATGATGCTTTTTTATTATATAGTGATATATATTATAAATATATTATATTAGAAAAAACTATACCAAGATTAAGAGGCTAATTTTAATTAATTTGTATAAAGTAAATATAGAGAATTACATGATGATCAAAACTTCGAAGGCGCGCAGAGGATGGAAAGAATGTTTAACGTTGCCATTTTGAAAGGACCGGCGCTCAATGATACTTTTGCTAAAAGTGTTCAAGTAATCAAGTGCCAATTAGTACAAGAAAGATCAAAATGGTTTTCATACTGCCGTACGTATATGATCAAGAAAATAACTATTAATTCATTTGTGGGGAGAAGAAGACAAGCTAGCTAGCTGCTAGAATATTACATGATCCGTTAAGAGTAATGAATTAACTATCATGAATACAAGATCATACTCTGACTAGAGCCTTATCCCTAGTGATCATAAAGTAATAGAGTGGGATTTACGTTTCAAATTCAAATTTTATAGGAAAAGGAAAAGTTTATGCTATTATAGCAATGATGAAACCTTGCTGTAGTACTGCCGATCCACTCCTCATGACACTAGATCACAGAACTATAATATATCGTACGTACAACATGATCATGATCTAGCTACTGATCACATCAGCACATGAATAAGATTGTATGAATCAACATGACCGGCCCAAAACATAGAATTCCTCAAGTATATATGCATATGATCAATTAAATTGATTGATGTCAAAACTTCTTTTGTATCTATGAACAGGTTTTCATCTTTATATATATATATGTAAATAAATTATGTTGCACAATAGATTAATAATTAAGGTCCCCCATGCTTATAGCCATCATGCTGACGACCTATACCAGTTCGCCACATGGCCTTGATATGTACCAAAAATTGTATGTTCACACAGTCACTTTAGTGAGATCCATATATATATTTGTTTTCTTAATATATGGGAATTGCTACCGCCTTTTCTGTCCCACTTTGAGATAAAGTAAAAGCAGTGAAAAAGCAGGAAAGAAAAACAAAAACAAAAAAGAAAGGAAGAGAGAAAAAGGCAAAGCAATAAAGAAAGATGGAAAAGAGAGGAAGCAAAGACAAAGGTTCTCAAGACTCCATGATTATTCAAATTCTCTCTAGCACAGGAGTACCTGAAGTTCCCCTTCCCCCTACTTAATCCTGAGTAAGAGGACCTCTCAAAGTTTCTACAAAGACTTGTTGGCCAGAGAGCTTCAATAAGAAGCTGGAAAAGGGAAACTGAAGAAAGAGATAAAGGGAGTTTCATTTCTAGGGATGAATAGAGGTGTTTTGCAGAGCTCACCGGTGCAACCAATGATGGCCGGAAGCCCTAACTGGTGGAATATCAATACCATGCGCCCACCGACACAACCATCTTCTCCTTTCTTGCCTTCTCCAAATTGTTTCCCTCAATATGCACCCACTTCTTCTTCTTCTTCTTCTTCACTTCCCATTCATTCTTGGCATGATGGCCAGGATCAGCTTCCAGAGTCTTGGAGCCAACTACTCATGTAATTTCTCTCTCTCTCTCTCTCTGTCTCTCTCTCCCATACGTGCATCCATGGCTGCATGATTAATTGTCAGATTTACCTCTTTCTCTTTTTATGATATACGCATAACTATTCATTCCCGCTGTTTCTGTTGATCTTATGAACTAATTACATGATACACGTTTTCAATTCTCTCTCTCTGATCTCTCTCTCTTCAAACCATATGGAAGATGTATAATATGATTGGATGGGTTTTTTTTTTTTTTTTCCCTTTTAGGGGTGGATTGGTGGACGAAGATAAGCTTAGTATGAGCCCGTTTCAGCCTAGGATCAGGTTGGAGAATTGGGAGGAGCCATTACTAAGTCAAGTTCCAAACGCTTCTGGTGTTAATGTCAAGCAAGAACACTCTGCAAACAGCTATGTATATGGACATGGAAGTGAGGAGTTTCAAGCAGCAAAACCTACGTGGTCTCAAGTAATGCCTACTTCATCTCCAAAGTCTTGTGTGACAAGTTTCAGCAGCAACATGTTGGATTTCTCTAGCAACAAGACAGATGGGAGGCACCCACCACCCGATCGATCTTCTGAGGTAAGATAGAAATTGAGATAATAATTAGCCGGCCTTCATGTATATATTGTCGACTTCAGAATTATTGATTTTCTAGGGCTTCATTAAGTCTCTTCAGATTATAATTTTCTGAAAACGAATAGATGAAGAGAGATCATGAAGGTCGTGATTATTATTATTATTATTATTATTTTTGGTGGGGGACCCCTCTTTAATTCTTATCCGACTAAATTGCTTACCTTCTCTTTTGCAAGTTTTTGCTTCTGCTTGTCTATGTCCTTCCCTAATTCACCAATGAGCTAGAGCTCTTAATTAATTACATTAATCTTTCCTTTCTGAAGTGTAACAGCACTGCAACTGGTGGGGCACTTAAGAAAGCTAGGGTTCAACCTTCTTCAGCCCAAAGTACATTCAAGGTAATGTTTACATCGCAAACATGCACCTATATAGCGCCCCCCACCACCACATGTCCATACCCACACATGCATTCACAACAAACACACACAAACATCTGTGGGTGGCAACTGTTGTCTTTCTTGATTGTCTCTTTTCAATAGTGATGATTCTCTAAATTTATTCACCAAAACAGGAAAAACAGGTCATTCAAGTAACAAAGAGAAACCCATCTATAATTAGATTGCAATCATGCCTTATCCGCCTTCTAATTAATCTTGATCTGTCTTAGATTTTTACACGTATATGATGATCATCAGGTGAGGAAGGAGAAGCTAGGTGACAGAATTACAACTCTCCACCAGCTAGTATCTCCATTTGGGAAGGTAACCCCTAAACTAGCTAGATAATTCAGATGCATCAAATATTTGGTATACATAAAAACGGACGTAATGGAACAACATTTTCACGGTCTTTATGAGGAAATTCATAAAGAGAAATTCTTTCCGTATGTGAAAGCTTCCTTTCTCCGTTTTTTTCTCAACTTACTAGACTCGGGTTATCTCTTTAGCTCTTAAAGGAGACATGGAAATATGACTTTGGACGGTTGTGGTGTGTGGTACTTTTTAACCTTTTGCAGACTGACACAGCCTCTGTGTTGTTAGAAGCTATTGGGTACATCAGATTCCTTCAGAGTCAAATTGAGGTGATGTTTTCTTCTCCTTCATTTATTTTGTAAACAACGGCCAGGAGGAGCTCAGTTAGCTAGAGATTCCACAGTACCGTAAAAGTTTATTTTCTCAATCTTCAATAATACTGTTCAGTTAATTATTGAAGGTTTTAATATATTATGCATACATGCAGTACTTACTAGCCTAATTTTTTTCTACACCCTTGGATATATATATGCAGGCCCTCAGCCTACCTTACTTGGGCAGTGGATCAGGAAACATGAGGCAGCAACAAGCAGTAAGTCACTGATTATTATATATAAATCCATGATCTGATCTCTCTCTCTCTCTCTCTCTCTGATCAAGGCATGTGCTGGTGTTTTTATGGTCAATAATGTGGCCTAAATTAAATAATGATTGATATTTTGTTATTTATAATCTTGTTAGGTTCAAGGAGAGAGGAATTGTATATTTCCTGAAGACCCTGGTCAGGTATATATGCTTTATTGGATCCATTGCCTCCTTAAAGAGGTGTTGCTCATATGTGTTACGTTGGGAACTTGCATTTGGAAAAGCTAGGCTACTACTTTTCTGTGTTTGCTATTCTAGAAATTAAACTAAGTAATAGCTTTAAGATCATGCTATAAGATCTTTTACTATAAACTTCAATCCATATTAAATCCAACATAAATATTAATGATTATAGATTAATATTTAATTTTTTCAGATTTCTAAATTTTTAAGGTTTCCCAAAACAAATAAAATTTCTAATGCTTTTCACATGTTTGTCCCCCATTTTTTTGATCAGCTAGTGAATGACAACTGTATCAAGGTCGGGAAAGGAGCTCCTGAGCAGGTATGCAGTTCTTAGAATAAAGATCTGTAATTTTTTTTTCCATGTAAAGCTTTTTTGTAAACCTAAAATTCGAAATGGAATTATATTATGCAAACATTTTTACTTTTTCCTTTTTTAAATTTTTAAATTTTTAATTAATTTGAAATTGATATAGGATTCTCATCTTGAAGAGGCAAAGAAAGACCTGAAGAGTCGGGGGTTATGTCTGGTTCCAGTTTCATGCACATTGCAAGTGGGGAGTGACAATGGAGCAGATTATTGGGCTCCGGCTCTCGGCGGGGGCTTCCGGTAGATGGATTTTTAAGCTGCTGGCCGGTAGCATATTCAGCACAGTAATTAGAGGTTCAGAGAAACGATATAACATCATGAGCAGTCACTCTGCTAATATCTAAGGCTGATTGCTCATGATGCTATACAATCTTGGATCTCTCTCAATGCATTTGTGTTGTATATGTAGGCTTGCTAGCTAGGATTTGTGCGCAAGTTCTGAATTAAGACTCGAATTTATGTCGGTTAAGCTTTAATTATCTATCTTCATCCTAAAGCTGCTGCTACAATGCTTTCCTTTGTATATGCATGCATGCAGTGTTAGTAATATTGATCGATCGATCATTTTAAATATTGATCAAACTGTCAAGTGCACATGAAAACATGATCGATGTACATACAATATAAAGATCTTAGAAAATCAAAATCAAAATGATATATATGCATTCAATCTGATACATTAGATCTATTTTACTATAAAAATTACTTAATTTACAATATGACGCAAATCACATATTGATCAAATCATGCAAATTTGTAAAATATAATTTGGTAAGATTCTCAAATAGATCATCACTAAATATTTTTCAATTCGTAATTATTGGCCAGGGACAAAATTAATGAGGCGTGACATTAACAAATATATTTACAAAAATCGTGTGCAAGGATATATATCATGTAAACGATTGAGGACTAGAAAACTAATTAAACAATTCGTTAGACCATGTAGCTCATAAAATAATTAAGAAGTTCATCCATATTAAAGCTGATTACATACATGAAATTTGAGAAATTCACGAGAATTTATTAAATCTCACCATGCTCATGGAGATAATTTCGTATCTTAAATCCAAATATATCTTTTTTGAAGAAGGATCCTTGCTCCGGTCTCATGTTAAACCATTTTTAAGCTAATTGGTCTACGACTTTGCATTAATTGGCCGATTATGTTATTTGCTTATCTTACATAATGAGGATCATGATCTACTCTTCATCTTCTCCTAATTACTAGCTAAAGTTAAAGAAGTTCATAAGGTTGAGGGAATTGAAGCTAAGAAATTAGAAATTAAAAAATAATTTCTCGTTATTTGCCCTCCGACACAAGATGTTTGGCACATGTGCAGCCCCACGCTTAGCAAGTCATGAGCAATTACCTCTCTGGATTTTGCAGAGGTGGTGATCCAGTTGATGGATAGGTTGAGTATGGATGAGTTCATTCTGTTTGCTGTTACGGCTAGACTTCTCTAGTTTAGAAGGAATAAATTGATGTAGGGGGATCCGAGACAGATGATGTTGAGCTGTCTGATTGCACATTGATGGCGCTGAGGTATCATGAATTGGTTGATGGCGCTGAGGTACCATGAATTGGTAGATCAGCGTAAAAGTCGGAAGTGATCGTGATCTCTTTCTAATTGGAGGAGTTTTGGGTGCGTTTCAATCTTTTGGTCATAACTTTAGTTACGAGTGTCAAAATCGCGTATAAGACCCAAATTCGAAAAACTCTTTTCGACGCGTACGCTGTCCACATCGAGCATAGCTCCATGTGTCCTTTTTTAGATCTCAAATTTTGCTATTTTTCCTTCTGAATCATTATTTTTAGTCATATTTTGTTATTTTTTATAATATTTCGTTTGTCAGTTAAGAAGTGATTTTAAACTCGATTTGGGCTGGATTTTTTGCAGAGTGCTTATTTGATTTTAAATTTCAATTTTAAGTTATTTTTGGGATTTTGCCATTTTTGGTAATATTTGGTTACAGACGAATTTTAGCTATACAGTTCGGCTTGTAGACTGATTTTCGATAATCTTTCATTTGGTAATATTCAGTTTTTTTCAGAGACGTATTCTCTGTATTTTGAGCGAATTTTTTGAATTCTTTTCTGTGAATTCATCTGTTGAAACTAACCTATAGAATAATCGTTATTCTTTCTAGCATCATAAATTAAGTGATTTTTTATAATAACTTTTGAGATCCTACTCATCTTCATGCTGCAACTATAAATGCTGTGACTCTACAAAAATCTGCTTTGGATGCTCATCGTGCAGGTTTGAGGCCACCCGCGACACAGACCCTACACTGGAAAGCACCACATTCTAATTGGGTAAAACTTAATTGGGATGTTGCCATAAAGTCTGATACAACTCAGGTTGGCATTGGACTGGTGCTTAGGAATACTGAAGGAAATGTTTAATTCATGAGCAATAATATGAAACTTATTCTCTACTGTGTGAAACCTGCACTAGTTGAAGCAAAGGGACTCCTTGAAGCGGCTAAGTTGTGTGATCATCTGCAGTTGAGTTCTGTAGTCTTTGAAGAGGACTCCTTACAAGTGGTCCAAGCAGTTAATTCATTGGCAGCTATCTATAGTATGCTGGGCTCTAAAACATGGCAGGTCAAGCAATATGTGAAGTGGGAGGCCAATACCGTAGCTCATACTTTGGCTCGTGAAGCTTTAATGCTGTCATCTGAAGTTATTGATGTTGATTATATTGCCCCTTAATGTATTCGGGGCTTTGTAATACATGACTCTATGTGTAACTGATTTATGAATATATATTAGTTACCTTGTTCCAAAAAACTATAGATACAAACACACACACAAATATATAATATATATATAGATATATATCTATATAAATATATTTATATATAGATATAGATAAAGATATAGATAATTCCTAAACTACTCCGGGATACGTAGTACTCTTTGGAGGGCATGGGTTTTAGAGTTTCGTGCTTTTGTGGAAGAATCCAAGTAGTACTACTTGATCAAGCTGGTCCCGATTGAGAACCTAGGGTTGCTAGCAATTTAGAGAGGTCTTTTCAATTCTTTCTGTTTTATTTATAATAATTTGTATGAACCATACTAACAAATTACGCGCATTAATATGTACTTGATTTTTTATTAGCTAGCTCGAGTTTTTGCTATATATCTAGGCCGGTTTGTAAGAGTTTTGGTGCTTAATTGGAAGGCCAGTGGTTACATATATAGAAAACTTTTACATAATTTGCTTTTGGAGTGCTAATTATATATGCCGGTCCTAAATTGGAAGCAAGACTAGTCATTTTCATTTTCCTTTTTTTAGGTCAATTTTTCAATAAATAGGGTCAAGCCATAGCTATTTGGAAAATATTAGAATGACTTCCAAGTATGCCCACCAAATCATGTGCCCACTCATATATATATATATATATATATATATATATATATATTATTTCTTTAATGGTTAAGGTAGTAACTATTAATGAATTTATAGATATATATTTTTCTTAGTGGTTAAGAATGCTTAAAATATGCTTAAGAAAAGAAAAAAGAATTGCATTAATGTGCATATTTGAGGTGCACATTTGGTGTGCACCCTAGCATTGTCCTAACTATATATTTATTGTCGTTCACCGGTCATGCAACGGGTATATATATATATATACATATATATATAGTTAGCATTATTAGTGATAATTTTTGCGTGACAATTAATACTAACATTTGAGAAACTATAGTACATGCAGCATGAGATGAAGATTGAAGATTACTCATTATCAATGAAACATTAGTGCCTCGATTGCATACATTATCAATGAAATAATATTACCGACAAATTAGACTCAGCTTCATTGAAGCTAATTTGTTTCCATTGTTAAATGCATGATCAGAAATATATTGTTTATAAATGAGAAATATTTGATCAGTCGTCATATAATTAACATTATCAATAATTATGAAAATTGATCTTCACTTTTTATCAAACGCAAAATATTCTACAGCAGTACTAATTTCTATAATTTATAAGAAGTGAAGAATTTCCATAATTATTGATAATGTTAATATGAAGACTCATGTATATAAATATGATGAAAGCTCGTTTAAATATACAATTTCAAGTTGCACAAAACATGCTGCGCGCCTCGAACTCAACATCACATGATTTGGCCCGCTATCTAGCTTAGTTCTGTTGCAAAAAGTCATTGTTTTAAGATTAAGAAAATAATATCTGTAGGAAATTAAATTTTGTATAAAAATTGTGTAGGAAATAGATTGTAGTTCATCTCCGATTATATTTTGCGTTTCAATCTTATTAATTTTTAGTTTCATTTGTGTTGGACAAATGGTTATTTGTATTTTTATTTTAAATTTCTTTAATTATAGTTGATGTAGAAACAAAACTCCTACACGAATTCGAAACTCCTTGTATGTAGCAGGAACCTTTAAGAGATAGTCCGTTATTCGTAAAAATGTAATTAACCATACAGTACTCAAATAATCCGTCAATTTGGAATTCCTTAAAATTATTATAAAGGTTAAGAACTTCGATCTCTTTCAAAATTTTTGTGAAATAGTAACGTCATTTTATCAAATTTTCAAATCAGACATATATACACGAATGCCCACTTTATTAGCACTAACACGCGGATGATATCCCTTTTTGTTTACCTTATAAGTTGTTTTTTTTTAATAGAAAAGACTACATTGCATTACATATCAATAATTGAAGTCATAACTGTGACTAATAAATACAGAGAAAATTTATATTACAAGTCGAACTACTCAACAGTCAGGGACACCTCCATACACAATTTTTTTTTGTGATAGATCTTGTCTTAACTTTTAAAAACTCTCAAATAAACTTACAGAAAATTCAATTTCGATTTGTGATTTATCTAAAAGTATGAGATTTTAAAAAACAGAGGTAAAACAACTATCACCCTTTAAAAAGGGAGAGAGAATTACCACATTCATCCTCCAAAATAAAGGAGGATAGCAAACCCCGCCCCATCCTCTAAGGAGGAGCGAGAACCAATCAATGAATAAGTCTATTCCTATTTATTACTACCTAACAACAACCAACAAAACAACAAGATATGAAATTGAAATACAGAAAATAAAAAGCGAAAGCTAAAAAAACACAAAGCAAGAGCACAACAGAAGTGACGCGTAAAGGGCATGCGCCACACTAGGGTTATCTAAAACAGTCAATCCTTGCGCCACCAACATCGTTGAGGATAGAGATGCCATGCATGGCGGCAACAAGTCTTGTAAACACAGAGCTTGTGGAAGCCATGCAATCTAGACGGCTCATGCTTGTGGAGCACGCATTAAATTGCAAGACCTTTTAATTGACTTGTAGATTGGTGGCTGAGGAACTTCCCCTTTGGAGTGCGTGGTGGGTGAAAGCCACCGAAAAAAGACGGGCCAATTTCTCCATGTTGAAGATTGAAGAAATAAATAGAGAAAAAAATAAAATGAAAACAAGTAAAGCCGAGGGTTTGGAAAATGAAACGATGGTGAAAAAGCAGAAAGGGAAAGGTTTGGAGGAAGGGAGAGAGGGAGGACAAAGCCGAAACTTCCTCTCCCATCCGACATTTTTAGAGATTTTAGAGATGGAAGAGAGCAACTTTTTGTAGGGAAAAAGTATTCCAACTCCTGACTCATTTATTAGGATCTACCTTATAAGTTGTTGAATGCCTTTTGAAGTCGTGACGATATAGTAGTACTTGATCTTTGTAGTTATAAGGTATTTCTTGAACAATTTTGTACAATGTGAACACTAGTAAAGTTGGAGTTGCTTGAAATCATTATAAAATTAAAGTTTAAAACTTTTACCTCCAAAGAAATATATTTAAAATTCTAATTCAATCACATTTTCAAAATTTGACATCTACAGAAGTGGCCCACTTTATGTATAATTATAACTACTAACCTGAGCTGTAGCCTGCATCCTTTTTCGTTCAATGTCTCCATTCACCTAACCTGTAATTAAATCTCATTTCTTACTAATTGTAATCGATCTTTTTGTAACTGTTTTATATATTTATAACTTGCTTGATTCATATAAAAAAAAATCGATCGTGATCATGGGGTGTTAGCTAGGCTAATTTATCAGTACCAATCCGATTGGTCCAATTGTCTGTTGGTGCCTCCATAACAAGAGAAGAATTCAGGTTCTCATTCGAGGAAACCAAAAGCCTCTTAAATTAGGTTGTGAACATATTCCACTTCCCATCTAATAAAAAAAAAAAAAACATAAGCTGTGATCAGATTCCAAGAAAAAAGAAGAAAGATGAGTTACATTAACTAACAAGACATTATATTCACAAGAATTTGATAGATGAGATAGATAGATATGTTCATGATCATGATCATGATGATCATCAGCAATATGCCCTCAAAGTCCAAACGTTGAAGATTTCAGGTGTTGTGTCCTTGTCTTCAAAGAACATCAGCTCTCTCTCACGTTGAGATAAGATAGAACTCCTTCATTCGAACTGTAAACAACACGCCTTCAAATAAAAGACGCATGAAATGAATGTTTTTCAAACGGACATTTCGATCAGGATGATGCTCATGATGCGACCCCATCATGTCTGTATCTTGAAAGGAAAGAATCAATTTTCTTTGTTTTGCAAAAACGTACGTATAAGGTGCGTGCGTCATGCTTGCTTTGTTACAGAGTTGGGACCTATCCCACGTGGGGCGTTGGCACATCAATGTCTAGATGAAGTACTTTTCTGTTGTCGTCTACCTCTATCTCATCTTCCCACCACTAGTATTACTGCACGTTCCATTTTTCTTCAAAATGACGTTTACTTACTACTAGAGTATGTTTCCAGCTTTAATTATATACGTCCTAATTTAACTTCCAAAACACCTATCAAATTCGTTTTGACTTAGGTCTCAATTGAATTGAAAAATAAGAGAAATTAAAATTAATATAATTTATTTTTTAATATTATTATTTTAAGATCTAAAAAATATGTATTAAAATTTAAAAAACGTATATTAAAATTTGAAAAAAGTGTGAAATTTATATTTTGTATAAAAAATTATAAAAGTGTAATGATAAAATGAAAATAAGTTGAAATGAATTGAAATGCTTTTCACTTTAAGTACATTACATGATACATTATATATACATATTGTGAGTAGAGGCCCATTTGAGATGGGCCAGGCCCTAAGCCCATCGCAAGACCAAGGTAAGTTCAACCCTTGAGTCAGCCCAACCTCGTCTCACCCCTATAGCGAGCGACTTGAGACTCAAGATAGAAGTCAACCTTGGGACGAATCGGGCGAACGAGCTCCTGCAAGACGAGCCGTACAGTAGGCAGAGCCAGATCAGAGAAGGACAGGCACGCTTCTAGTGTATTAAATGTAACGTGAAGGCCTGCCAAGATCACGTCGTATTAAGTGCGAGTTAAGCGATAGCATGCGAAGCTCCTTGATGAATTAAATGTGTAGCAAGAACCCCTCATCGCATTAAATGCGAGTCAGGAGCTTAGGCATGCCTCCAAGACAAAGTAGGAACTGACACGGTACAGAAATGGAGGTTTCTCACTATCGGTTCAAAGTGTGACAGGGAAGTTTGTTCGGATATGGCAAAGGGAAGATAGTCTGAAATGCTGACAGGACAGCAATTATGTCCCTTAGGAACACACACCCAATGCACAACCAACTTTTATAAATAGTCAGAAACTCCACGGTATACAAGTTAAGCTATCTATTTTCACTTTCATATTCATCCTCACTATTCTCTACAAACTTATTGATTTTGGCATTAGAGTGGCTGTAGGGCAACTACCACCCCCACCCATTCTACCTTTGTGCAGGAAATCCGTTTGAATATTTTCGAGCAGCCTAGGCTATAGAACACAACCTCAACATATATATTATATATTAGTGTATATAGATATTGGTGTAACTTCTATTCTTTAAATAGATTAGCATATTCTCTAATATTCTTAGAATATTATGGAAAGATTCTAATTAATTTCTTGTAATTTCCCTAGATTATAATTTTTTTTCATTGTATTACCTTATTTGCATTGGTCATATTCATCTATCTATATATATATATATATATTGGCCTCTTTTGTACCGTTTGATTTACATAGCTAGAAAATATATTCTCAAAATCCTGTCTCTATTTCAACATGGCGTAAAAGCTTTCACCGACATGGTGTCTTTGATTTTCTCTGTTAATAGGTTAAAAAATGCTTTTTATGATCTTAAATTGTATCATATTTATTATGTTTATTGACACAACTTATTTTACACGCATCAATAAATATATTTGAAAAATACCAAAATTATCAATATGACTTTCAAGAGAAAGACGATACGAAATAAGCGATATTAATATAGACCTTTGAGTGTTGTGGTAAAAGTGACTCCTGATCACATATTCTTTTAAACCGATCATGTACTATTGCAATAAATAATTATAATAAATCGTAAATATTATATAAAATTTAAAAAAAAAAACACTGGGAATTTATAGAAATAGAAACTACGTACCATTAACCCATCTTAGTCAGAATATCAAAACAGGAAAAGTTATGGAGCTATATTTATAGGCATGTTAAAAGTATTATCTAAAGTTAAAAGTATTCGAAAAAAAAAAAAAAAAATCCATGGGCATGGATATCATCATATCAGATCTCCGTTGGGGATATATATATTTAGGCCCATTGCTACATAAATCGATATTTAGAATTTTAATCGCCTAACTTATCCAAAATAGGAGTCAACTCTATTTGAGCCTATATATTAGCTGACTTTTCGGCAAGATTTTGCGCCCAAGGCCCATTTTGCTATAGTTTGATTGGCAGTACTTCAAAAGTAAAGGATCAGAAAAAAAAAAGTTTTACTCTTCATTCCACACTACATTATTCTTATTTTCTTAAATTTTATTCTTAATAAAAAAAAAATAATCATCTATATACTATATAGAAAAAAAATAAAAAATAAAAACTAAAAACTGTGCTGTGGTGTGGTGTGGGAATATTAATGATGAGTAGAATTTTTTTTTTTTTGTGAAATATTGGTTTTGGAAAATGATAAGAAGTCGGTTAAAAAAAAAACACTAAATAGACACAAAAATTAAATGCCATTAGACTTTTAGCATCACTCAATTGGTTTTGGGTCGTGCTATCATGCCATCATCAAATGACTGTCGGAGCTTATGGTCCAATTATTTATTTATTTATTATCATTTTAAAATATTTTTAAAAATATAAAAAAATATTAATACATTAATAATCACTACCTTAATTATTAAATAAAAAAATTAAAATACATAAAATATTAAAATAAAAGTCAAAATAAAAGAGCATAATATCATTTTCCATTGGTTTTATTTACATGCTGTACTGGCAGACATTGTGTCACAGACTCACAGACTCGTAGGTTACCAACGAATTGTACGCTCGTGTCGAGGAAAAAAAAAATAGTTTTAAAAACTCAATACATATTTTAAAAAAATTATAAAATGAAAACACTGGAAAATAAAAGCTGGAAATATTCAAAATAATACCTAGCTGAACACGAGGAACGTATTTGTATAAAAAAAAATATATATATAGAAAATATACAAATAAATATAAACCAAACACTAATGTGTACAAAAGAAAAAGCCCAAATAACAAAATTCAAAAAAGAAAAATGCGTGCGATGCCGACATCGAAAATTAATGAAATATCGTACCACTTTTCTTTCAACGGGTGAGTACTGCTCAATTACCCCCCCCCCCCCCCAAATGGCTTTTCTTCTAATATTGGATCTTCGTTAGGGGTGTAAATGGTCCGGTCCGGTCCGGAAAATTTGTGGACCGATTTTATTCGGTCCAAAAATTCTCTCACCCTGGACCGGACCGAACATGAGTTCGGTCCATACCGGTCCGGTCCAATTCGGTCCAGGGGCGGTCCGGTCCGGTCCAGGGGTGCCCCATATGATTTAATTGGCTAAATTTAATATATAATTCTATAATAATCAAATATTTTTTTGGTCCAAATTTAATTACTATAAATTATAATATGTTAATATTATAAAAGTATATATTATATATTAATATGTTAGTATATATTATATATTAAGTATGTTAGTAAATTATAACTAATAGTCTAATAGTCTAATAACACTTTCACATTAGTATATGTTAATAAACTATAACTAATAAGTAATAACATTATTACAATTTACATTAGTATATTATATATTTATATATTAGTAAATAGTGATAAATTATTAATAATATATTAAATAATAATAATACACTTATTATTTATATATTAATATATAAAAGTATATATTATCTATTAATATATTAGTTAATATTAAATATTAAGTATATTAGTAAACTATAACTAATAATCTAATAGTCTAATAATATTATTACATTAGTATATGTTAATAAACTATAACTAATAAGTAATAACATTATTACAATTTATATTAGTATATTATATATTTATATGTTAGTAAATAGTAATAAATTAGTAATAATATATTAAATAATAATATATTAAATAATAATAATACACTTATTATTTATATGTTAATATTATAAGAGTATATATTATATATTAATATATATTAATATTAATATTAATATTAAAATTTTTATATTATTATTTTTATATACATATATTTTTTAAAAAAAAATTAAAAAAAAAAAGGATTCGGTCCGGTCCGGTCCGGTCCGGTCCAGGGGGATGAACTCCCTGGACCGGGACCGGACCGGAATTTTCCGGTCCATATATTTTTTGGACCGGACCGGACCGAACTCCAACCGGTCCGGTCCGGTCCCGGTCCGGGACAACCGGTCCGGTCCGGTCCGCCGGTCCGGTTCGGTCTTTTTACACCCCTAATCTTCGTTTTATATATTTTAAAATATTATTTATATTTTTAATTCTAATGTATAAATATGCAATTTATTTTTATATATTGTATCCAATTTTCTTTTTGTCTTGTTTGAGCTTTATCTAAAATAATTTTTCATTTTTCAGTTATTGTAATCTATTTATATATTTAAAAGTGGAATCATGACAGTCAAATCGTATTATTCGATTAAAATTTAACAACAACCGCTTCACTAATAAGTTATATAAAACGCTTGCATGCATTTGACATTCTACCAATTCACACGCTACTACTTTAATTACTTTCTGACACGTAATCACACGAGCCAGTTACCAACTTGAGACGTTATCAACACAAACCAGTTACACGAAACCGTTTAGAAGCAAAATTCAAATTATTTTAGAAATAAAATTGATTTGGTACTGATACCGATAGAATTGGCAATGGTTGAAACTTTGGAAAAAAAAAATCGGCACGTACTTTCTTTTCTCCACTACCAATCTTGATCCTAGCGAAGTCTAAATTAATTTCTGCTGCACATGATCAGCCTTCTTTGTGGTAGCCTCAGTCCAGCCACCAGTTTCGTCACAATTTCTACTTCCTCTCGATGAGTCTTTCGCATCGGCATGGCTATCCACTCAACCTCTTGGGCATCAAATTCTTTTTGCTTGAAAATTGTTTTCTTCCGGTAAAACATAACTCACTACCATTTTATATTTAGTAAAGTTTAATTTGATGTTAGCTGTTGAGTTGTGGAATAAATCCTATATTATTTATAGACAAGATTTTAGACATACTTATAAGTAATGTGCAAACCTCTCTCATTAGACTTATTTTATGAAATGAATTAAGCCCATAAATTTCTACATTTTCAACCTCCTTAGTCCGTCAACTCCAACATCGTGAGTTAAACTTTAAAACTTTGCAGGAATTTGGATCATATACTAACAATAAACTTGCAGTTTGTTTTTTACTTGACTGACTTTTTTGTTCTCTTTTTTGATGTAATATGCTACCAATAAATTTATATTTTGCCCTTTTCTTTTGATTTTAAAAGGTTTATTTCATTTTTTTTCTTATAGAAATCGAGAAAAAATGTCTTGATGATATTATTTTAAAACAAATTTTGACAATATTTTCAGACTTCTCTAGATCTTCCCAAACGGAATCTAACTATTGGAAATATTAGTGTAGAATCTGTAGATGTTGCAAATTGCCATGGAAACCATGAAATATAAGCATGCTCCATTTCATATATATATATATATATATATATATATATAATTTCGTTTAATAGTTTCTATAGCTACTGCTAAATGTGCAATATTTTTTTCATCCACTTCATTCTAAAGTCTCATAAGAAACAAATTGATACTACACTATATTATTTTATGGCATGCTCTGCACCGTAATTGATAATCTACACTAAAGCCTTAATATAAGAGAAAGCAGGACAGTTCTACAGATTGTGCAATATTTATTAGAGCATAATTGTTAATATGTAAACTAATATCTATTAGAGCATAATATATAATGCAGATTAGATTACATAATCTATTAGAGCAAAATCTATATTAGTTTACATATATTTTGATTTACAAATATATTAGAGCATATTTATATTAGTGCAGATTAGTTTATAATTATGGCATATAATGCATATTATAGATTGGTTTACATAATTTATATTATGCAGTTTGGTTTACATATTCGATAATATGTAAACTAATATATTGGCGCAGATTATGAATATCTAATATATGAGTTTATGGCATGCTCTACAGATCTAATATAG
Organism: Platycarya strobilacea; assembly: GCA_036898215.1. NCBI lineage: Eukaryota > Viridiplantae > Streptophyta > Magnoliopsida > Fagales > Juglandaceae > Platycarya > Platycarya strobilacea. The sequence continues at coordinate 49,467,760 of CM072546.1, forward strand.
GGTAACTGAGTAGTTATCCTAATTGAATATGCTCATAATCTTGCTCATAAATTCTGGATAAAATGATTGTCTGTTGGTGATTATCACATGTTCATATAACCTTCTTGATATCAAGATCTTATTATCTTTTAGTTATAATAAGCAAATTAATTATATAAATGAAGGTGATAGCAAGATTAAATTACTTGAATCCTAAAATATAGTTAGTGATTATATGTATAGGATTTACATATTCATAGGATTTATAGGGACTGAAAAGAAAAGAAGTAGGATCTCTAATAACAAAGGAGATTTTTTTCAAGCAGTATCTTTGAAAACGTATATGCATATTTTTAAAATGAACATTTGAAATTACAACCATGCAAATGCCATTAACACTACCAGTGGGTATATAATATATTAATTTTTTTTTTTTTATGTAAAACATGCTACGGCTTGATTTCATTAAAAAAATGATTAAGTTAATTACTCAAGTATGGTATATTGAAGTTGTAACAAACTTCTGACGTGGCTTATTTTGTTATGTTATTACTAGGTATTAACAAATGTTGTCTTGGTTTATTAATTTTCTTAGTTGTTGAAAATAGAAAATTAATTGAGTTTTTAATTAAATGTATTGCATAAGAATTCTACAAATTTTCATATGAATATCCTTGAAAAAAATAATAGACCAGGAAAAATGCATGAAAGGTACTTTAAATATAGGAAGCTTAACCAAGATGAAAACATTCCCACATATATCAAACAGATACCGTAAAATTATTTTGTTGTTGGAAAATACTGTTTTTTCCTTTATCCTTAGTCGTTTGATTGCGCATCCTTTACTGTACTTTATCATAATGTTTAAAATTGTATTGTTATTGGGAAATGCTATTTTTTTTTTTACAAGTAAAAAAATTGATGTAATGTTTCTTTATTTCCTTTTAAGAAGTGGGAATTACTTGAATGTTCTTTCAAGAATTGTATTGGTTACTTTAATTACTTTTGTTCCATAGGCCAAAATGTAGAAGTTTTAGAATTAGGCATTATTTTGATGGGGGGACATTATTATGTACCCATCATGGGTTTGAGAGAGTTGGGACTGCTTTTTCTTAAGACTATCTGGGAATTATGTTAAATGGACTCGGATTGTGTTCATTTTAGTTCTATAACGGGTAAACAATTTAGGTCTATTGTATCAGGAAATGGAAACGTGTCTTGATTGTTGAAATCGTGATGATTACACCCTCAAGAATAAAGGGTTGATTAAAATGTGTATACTCATTTTTCTTTGGTTGCTTTAATTTTAAATTTTCCTTTATTTTCTGCATTAAACTCGATGAAGGAATAGCCTCAATGTTGTTGGAATAGTCAAGTCAACACCAAATTGTGCAACATGAGAAGAAGCTGGAGGCTTCTGGAAGGTGAAGGTAGGCACCGTCAGTAGCAGCTGGAAGGTAGGCGCCGCCTGAAAAATCAAGAAAGTGAGTTGCCAGAATTCCACCGTCATTTACACGTTCACACTATTTCTTTCTCCTATAAATACATGTAAGATTGTAATGAGTCGGAAGAGAGGTCCGTTGGAGAGATTAGAAGCTGTGAGAGTTGAGAAAAACCATTGTAAATAATTGGTTTGTTGTTTAATACAAATTCTCCTCTCTATGTGTGTGGACGTAGGCTAAATTGGCCGACCCACGTTAAATTCTGGTCTCCATATTATTTGTGAGCTTCCGCCGATCCCAACAAGTGGTATCAGAGCCGGTAGGAGGTCGGATTTGTGAATTTTCGTAAAAGACCTATTTTGAAACTTGATCGAAATCAAATTTGGAAGATACCATCAGATTCCTCAGGTCAAGACGAAAATTCTGGTAAAAATTTCGTCTCAAACGGACACCGGACGAAGCTACACGCTCCGCACGCGCCGACTCGGCGACGGCAAAGCGTCGGCCACGGGCCCCACGCGCCACACGCGGGCGCCAGGGAAGAAGACAAGCTCTGACCCAGATTTCGGGTGATCCGACCCGGACCCATCACCGACCCGATTCGCGACCCGCTCCAACAACCCATAAGGGAAGGAATATTCCGTCATCATATTCCGTCGCCGTCAGAATATTCCATCACCGGAACGAATATTCCGTCACCGGAACGAATATTCCGTCACCGGCAAGAATATTCTGGTGAAGGAATATTTCGATAAATGGAAGAATATTCCAGTAACTGGAGAGAATATTAAGGTAACCGGAGGGAATATTCAGGTGACGTCAGAGAATATTCCGTTTTAGAAGGAATATTCCATTTGTCTTATTTTTCAGGTTTTCGACACAATTTTGATCGGTTTGGAACGAGACAAGAGTCGTTTCTAAGGTTTTCCACCGTTCCAAACGTAACGATGAGCTCCTTTTGTTGAGATTCAACTCCGAACGTTGAGAAAAGGTCACTCAAATCAAAGATTAAAGCCGAACTGATGGAGGATTCAGGTGCAGGTGCGATGATCAAGCTAACATCTACAAATTACGCACTATGGAGACCTCGAATAGAAGATCTCCTGAATTGTAAAGATCTCTTCGATCCAATTGAAGAGAAAAGCATAAAGCCAGATGATGTAGCGAAAAAAGACTGGCATAAGTTGAATAAGAAAACTATTGGTCAAATCCGATAGTAGATTGACCATAGTGTTTTTCATCATGTTGCACAGGAAACGGATGCCTATCAGCTATGAAAAAAGCTGGAAAACATGTACCAGACAAAAACTGCTCGGAACAAGGCATTACTAATGAGACGCCTTGTCAACTTGAAATTCAAAAGCGGCATCTCAGTGGCCGCACACACCAACGAGTTTCAAAATCTTGTAAATCAACTTGCATCCGTAGATTTTAAGCTCGGAGATGTCAGAATAAAAACCAGTGTTGGCTGTACTATGGTGCTAAATGACGTTCGGCACGTACCCGATGTTTGACTCAACCTAATTTCTATAAGAACCCTTGATCAACAGGATTACGAGAGCATCTTCAGCAACAATGCTTGGAAATTGAAGAAAGGAGCAATGGTCGTTGCACGGGGACATGTCTGTGACACTTTGTACAAATCAAGTGCTAAGATATGTGCAAACAGTCTCAATGTAGCTGAAGATGATACATCACCAAACTTGTGGCATCGGAGACTTGGCCACATGGGAGAAAAAATGGGTGCTTATGCTTGCAAAGAAAGCATTGATTACAGTAAATAAAGGTATTGCTCTCAATCCTTGTGAATACTGTTTATTTGGTAAGTAGCATAGAGTTTCATTTCAGACATCTGCTGGAAAAAGATCAGAGTTATTGAGCTTGGTACACTCTGATGTTTGCGGTCCTTTTGAAGTTGAATCACTTAGAAGTAAAAAATATGTTGTTACTTTTATTGATGGTGTTTCACGAAAAATGTGGGTGTATTTCCTAAAAAGGAAAGATCAAGTTTTTAAGCAATTCAAAAACTTTCATGCCATGGTAGAAAGAGAAACTGGCAAGAAGCTGAAATGCCTCAGGATAGACAATGGAGGTGAATATACTTCTCGAGAGTTTAGAGAATACTGCTCCAGACATGGCATCAGACACGAGAAGAGTGTCCCCTACACCCCACAACACAATGGTGTAGCAGAACGGATGAACCGGACCATTGTGGAACGAACCAGATGCATGCTGAGTATGGCAAAGTTGCCTAAGCCATTCTGGGGTGAAGTAGTAAAAGTAGCCTGTTACCTAATCAACAGAACACCGTCAATTCCACTACAGTTCGAAGTCCCAGAGATGGTGTGGTCAGGCCACAAGATTTCATACTCTCATTTAAGAGTATTTGGGTGCAAAGCATTTGCACATGTATCCAAGGAGAAAAGACAGAAACTTGATGAAAAGTCTACTCCGTGTTTTTTCATCGGCTATGGAGATGAAGAGTTTGGATACAGATTATGGGATCCAAAAGCGAAGAAGGTCATCAGAAGCAGGGACGTAGTGTTCCATGAAGACCAGATGTTTGGATCAGAACAAATAACTCCAAGTGCTCCAGAACCAGCTCCGAGTTCACTACCACTTCAGTCTGTTTCAAACACTGAAGATAGACAGGAAGTTTCCCCAGAAGAAGAAGAGGATACTGACAACGGAGAAACCACTACTGAGCAGGGGGAGCAGTTGCCTTCTCCATCAGAAACTGCAGAGTTTTCACAGTTGTCAGGTGATCAACCTCAGCAAGACAGATCCTCTAGAGGGCGATTGTTGATTCCGTCACGAAAATATCCGGAATCAGATTATATTCTTCTTACAGATGAGGGGGAGCCAGAAAACTTCCAGGAGGCAATATCTTATCCAGATAGCAACAAATGGATGCAGGCTATGCAGGATGAGATGAACTCGTTATAGAAGAATCAGACTTATGAGCTGGTGGAACTTCCAAACGATAAGAGAGCACTGAGAAACAAATGGATGTTCAAGCTGAAAAATGATAGCAAGCAGGTGAAACACAAAGCTTGCTTGGTCGTCAAAGGATTCCAGCAGAAGAAAAGAATCAACTTTGATGAGATATTCTCACCTGTTGTGAAGATGACTTCAATTTGAGTGGTACTCGGATTAATGGCAAGTCTTGACTTGGAGCTTGAATATATGGATGTGAAGACAGCATTTCTTCACAGTAACCTTTATGAGGAGATTTACATGGAACAGCCAGAAGGCTTCCAAGTTCCTGGAAAGGAACATTTGGTCTGCAAGTTGGAAAAGAACCTTTACGGTTTGAAGCAGGCTCCCAAATAGTGGTATAAGAAGTTTGACTCAAATGATGAGTAATGGCTACAAGAAAACTGCTGTAGATCAATGCGTTTACATCCGGAGACTTTCAAAAGGTGACTTTGTGATGTTATTGCTCTATGTTGATGACATGTTGATTATTAGAAAAGATCTATTAATCATCAGGAAGCTAAAGGCAGATCAGGACCTGCCTAGTAGATTTTGGGCATGAGGATCACTCGTGATAGGAAGAAAAATAAGCTATGGCTGTCACAGGAAAAGTATGTTGAACAAATACTAAGAAAGTTTAACATATAGAAAGCAAAGCCAGTCAGTACTCCACTGGCTAATCACTTCAAATTGAGCAAGAGTTCATGTCCCTCATTACCGGAAAAGGTTCAAGAAATGGCTACACTACTTTACTCCTCAGCAGTAGAAAGTTTAATGTATGCCATAGTTTGTACCAAACCTGACATCGCTCGCGCTGTTGGAGTTGTGAGCCGTTTTCTTTCAAATCCAGGGAAAGAACACTGGAAAGCAGTACAGTAGATTCTCAGGTACCTTAAGGGTACATCAAGGTTATGCTTGTGCTACGGGGGAGCTAACCCAGTCTTGGATGGCTATACAGATGCTGATATGGCAGGTGATTTTGATGGGAGAAAATCTACATCAGGATATATTTACATATTTGCAGGTGGAGTTATATCATGGCAGTCCAAACTGCAGAAATGTGTATCTTTATCTACAACAGAAGCAGAGTACATTGCTATAGCAGAAGCAGGAAAAGAAATGTTGTGGCTAAAGCGATTCTTCCAAGAAATGGGAGTCAGTCAAAATGAGTACAAAATCTATTGTGATAGTCAAAGTGCTCTTGATTTGAGTAGAAACTCGATGTATCACTCTTGGATAAAGCACATTGATATTCGTTATCACTAGATACGTGAAGTAATGGAGCAACAGCTATTGAAGCTTGTAAAGATTCATATAAAAGAGATTTCAATAGACATGCTAACGAAAGTAGTCACATACGAAAAACTTGAGCTATGTAGAGACATAGTTAGGTTAATTACCTTGAACTAAAATGTGTCAGGATATCCTCCGTTTGATGTTGAGGGGGAGATTTTTGGAAGTCAACACGCAAAGGAAGAAACTGGAGGCTTCTTGTATTGTAGGCCCCGATGGTGATTTTAGAAGATTGAAGTTAGGCACCAATGGAAGCAGCTAGAAGGTAGGCGCCAGCTGAACCTTCAAGAATGTAGGCGCCGAAATTCCTAAATTTTCCACCGTTATTTCACATGTTCACACCATTTATTTCCCCTATAAATATATGTAAGATTCTAATGAGAATGTGTGTCTTAGGTGAGGTTCATTGGAGAGATTAAAAGCACTCTGTGCTGTGAGAGTTGAGGGAAACCACTGTAAATCGTTCGTTTGTTATTTAATAGAAAAACTTCTCGCTGTGTGTGGACGTAGGCTAAATTAGCCGAACCACATTAAATTCCGGTCTCTATATTATTTGGTACCTTCCGCCAATCCCAACACCTATGATGGGGATGGTGGCCAAGTGAACTAGAAATATAGCAAACCTAATAGGCAATGGCGCCAATATTTCAAACTAAGGCCCCGTTTAGATTCGGAGATGAGATGAGTTGAGATAAATTTGAAGAAGATTGTCTCTATTGGTTCGTTGAGTTCTTGTTGTCCAGATGACTAACATAAGATGGGGATAAATTGGATTATATTAAAAAATTAGCACTTATAAACTAAATACACAATATAAAATATAAACAAAATACGAAGTAGGAGAAAATATAAAAAGTAAGGAAAAAAAGAAGCAAACTCATTATTTTAACGAGATTCAGCCCCACAGTCCACTGCCTACGTCCTCGCCTCAAGCTACTCCTTGAGGATCCCAAATTCACAATTCAATCTCTTTTAGGTAGAGATAGAAACCTATTATACCTTTGAGCAATACCGCTACAAAGAATTCGTGTAAAACACTCTCTACACTTGCAATCACCTCACACTTGGTGATTCAATTATTCCCTGTGTAGAACACCTTCTACACACACAAGGGTTATATGCACCATTTTACAAATACAAGAGCTGATAGTAGGTAAATTATCAGAGTACACTCATCAATGAGTAATATAAGAACAATACAGCGCAACCTATATCTTTCTCAAAATGAATAAGGATTAAGGTACAAAATTTAGAGAAAAAAGAATGAGGGTTTTGAAAGAATGATGCAAAACTTAGTAATTGATGTGTAAGCTCTTGTTGTGATTTTTGTAAAATTCAAGCGAACTATTTATAGGCAAATGAGTTTTTATATTCAAATTTAAAAATATTTACATGTCAAATAAGAGTACTATTCACTTTTCAAAATATTCAAATAAAAATATCTCATTTTTATATTTGTCAAAAACAACTTCATTCAATTTTCAAAGAAATCAAATCAAATATTTTACTTTTCATACATAACAAAATAAGCATGATTTATTTTTCAAACCAAATCATCTTCTTTTTGAATATGTCAAAAACACACACGACCACTCTTTAATATTTTCAAACAAAATCATATATTTTTTGCATTTGTCAAAAAAACACACAACTACCTTTCAAGATTTTTAAACAAAACATACACATGTCAAAAATGATAATCAATCATCTTACAAATTAAAATTTTTTATGCATATGTGAAAAAAAATGAAATTAAATATTTTAATAAAGTTATGCAAATGTAAAAAATGTAATTTAATATTTTATAAGAAAATATTAATTTTGAGTTTTAATCCAATTTCAAATTTTAAGAGATATATAAAATTACTCTATGAGTTTTATTTGTAGACTTGTTCTTCTTCTTACTCATACTCGATTTCTTAATGTGCTTAGTTCTCTTTATGCGTAGACAGCTTAAATTTGAGTTTTGAATTTATTTGTTATCATCAAAATCTATACGTAAATACGAGATTTGAAATCTTGAGTTCTACAATTTTGATTGCTACTTGCACTGTATGAGACTACATAGATAAGGTGTAAGTGTTTCATCTTTTTTTTTATTTTTTATTTTTTTTTATAGGGAGGAGTGTTTCATCTGTAGTGTGAGTTCCTATTTATTAGTCAGTCTTTTTGCAATTGAATTTTCTATTCATTTGTAATTGCTTGAATGAGAGTTATATTTATGTAGATTTTTTGCTTTATACTTGCTTGATATATGTTGTTGTATATATATGGGCTTTGTCACCTACTCTAGATATCTAAAAGAACGAAATTTTGCTGAAGGTTTGTTTCCAAATGACTGAAAAAATATTTTTTATTTTTATTTTTTGGGTTTCTATAAAAAGCAAGTTGTATCATGAGAGTTCATCTTGGTTTTGCATTCTATTTTCATTTCGTTATTGGATTCCCTTATATGGTTGAAAGCAAAAGACTTTGGTCGGATTCCTTTTCTTTTTGTGTCAATGTGTCTTGGTGGAACGAATTTTTCTCTTTTTAAAACTTCTGACAATAATTGATGTTCTATTTTGATTGACACTTCATGTTGGGATCGGCGGAAGCTCACAAATAATATGGAGACCAGAATTTAACGTGGTTCGGCCAATTTGGCCTACGTCCACACCCACAGAGAGGAGAATTTTGTATTAAACAACAAACCAATTATTTGCAATGGTTTCCCTCACTCTCACTGTCTCCAACGGACCTCACATCACACTCTCTTCTTCTCATTACAATCTTACATGTATTTATAGGAGAAATAAATAATGTGAACATGTAATGACGGTGAAACCCGAAATTCCGGCGGCCTACATTTTCAGGCGGCGCCTACCTTCCAGCTGCATCTATTCGGTGCCTACCTTCACCTTCCAGAAGCCTCCAGTCTTTATTTACGTGTGTGTGTTGATTTCTAACAATCTCCCCCTCAACACCAAACGGAGGATATCCTGTCACATTTTAATTCAAGGTACTTAACCTGGCTATGTCTCTACATAGCTCAAGTTTTTCGTATGTGACTACCTTCGTTAACATGTCCGCTGGATTCTCCTTTGTATGGATCTTTACAAGTTTCAAGAGCTGTTGCTCCATTACTTCACGTATCCAGTGATACCGAATATCGATGTGCTTTGTTCGGGAGTGGTACATCGAGTTTTTACTCAGATCAAGAGCACTTTGACTATCACAATAGATTCTGTACTCTTTTTGACTGACTCCCATTTCTTGGAGGAACCGCTTTAGCCACAACATTTCCTTTCCTGCTTCTGCTATAGCAATGTACTCTGCTTCTGTTGTAGATAAAGCCACACATTTCTGCAGTTTGGACTGCCATGATACAGCTCCACCTGCAAATGTGTAAATATATCCTGATGTAGATTTTCTACCATCAAGATCACCTGCCATATCAGCATCTGTATAGCCATCCAAGACTGGGTTAGCTCCCCCGTAGCACAAGCACAATTTTGATGTACCTTTAAGGTACCTGAGAATCCACTGTACTGCTTTCCAGTGTTCTTTCCCTGGATTTGAAAGAAAACGGCTCACAACTCCAACAGCGTGAGCGATGTCAGGTCTGGTACAAACCATAGCGTACATTAAATTTCCTACTGCTGAGGAGTACGGTACTGTAGCCATTTCTCGAACCTTTTCTGGTGATAAGGGACATGAGCTTTTGCTCAATTTGAAGTGATTAGCCAGTGGAGTACTGACTGGCTTTGCTTTCTCCATGTTGAACCTTCGTAATATTTGTTCAACATACTTTTCCTATGACAGCCATAGCTTCTTTTTCTTCCTGTCACGAGTGATCCTCATGCCCAAAATCTGCTGGGCAGGTCCTAAGTCTTTCATCTCAAAGACTTTGGAGAGATCCTTCTTTAGCTTCCTGATAATGGATGGATCTTTTCCAATAATCAGCATGTCGTCAACATAGAGCAGTAACATCACGAAGTCACCTTCTGAAAATCTTCGGATGTAAACGCACTGATCTGTAGCAGTTTTCTTGTAGTCATGACTCATCATGAATGAGTCAAACTTCTTATACCACTGTCTGGGAGCCTGCTTCAAACCGTAAAGGCTCTTTTCCAACTTGCAGACCATATGTTCCTTTCCAGGAACTTGGAAGCCTTCTGGCTGCTCCATGTAAATTTCCTCATCAAGGTTACCGTGAAGAAATGCTGTCTTCACATCCATCTGTTCAAGCTCCAAGTCAAGACTTGCCACCAATCCGAGTACCACTCGAATTGAAGTCATCTTCACAACAGGTGAAAATACCTCATCAAAGTCGATTCCTTTCTTCCGCTGGAATCCTTTGACGACCAAGCGAGCTTTGTGCTTCACCTGCTTGCCATCATTTTTCAGCTTGAACACCCATTTGTTTCTCAGTGCTCTCTTATCGTTTGGAAGTTCCATCAGCTCATAAATCTGATTCTTCTGTAACGAGTTCATCTCATCCTGCATAGCCTGCATCCATTTGTTGCTATCTGGATGAGATATTGCCTCCTGGAAGTTTTCTGGCTCCCCTTGATCTGTAAGAAGAATATAATCTGATTCCGGATATCTTCGTGACGGAATCAACAATCGCCCTCTAGAGGATCTGTCCTGCTGAGGTTGATCACCTGACAACTGTGGAAACTCTGCAGTTTCGGATGGAGAAGGCAACTGCTCCCCCTGCTCAGTGGTGGTTTCTCCGTTGTCAATATCCTCTTCTTCTTCTGGGAAAACTTCCTGTCTATTTTTAGTGTTTGAAACAGACTGAAGTGGTAGTGAACTCGGAGCTGGTTCTGGAGCACTTGGAGTTGTTTGTTCTGATCCAAACATCTGGTCTTCATGGAACACTACGTCCCTACTTCTGATGACCTTCTTTGCTTTTGGATCCCATAATCTGTATCCAAACTCTTCATCTCCATAGCCGATGAAAAAACATGGAGTATACTTTTCATCAAGTTTCTGTCTTTTCTCCTTGGATACATGTGCAAATGCTTTGCACCCAAATACTCTTAAATGAGAGTATGAAATCTTGCGGCCTGACCACACCATCTCTGGGACTTCAAACTGCAGTGGAACTGACGGTGTTCTGTTGATCAGGTAACAGGCTACTTTTACTGCTTCACCCCAGAATGGCTTAGGCAACTTTGCCATACTCAGCATGCATCTGGTTCGTTCCACAATGGTCCGGTTCATCCGTTCTGCTACACCATTGTGTTGTGGGGTGTAGGGGACACTCTTCTCGTGTCTGATGCCATGTCTGGAGCAATATTCTCTGAATTCTAGAGAAGTATATTCACCTCCATTGTCTGTCCGGAGGTATTTCAGCTTCTTGCCAGTTTCTCTTTCTACCATGGCATGAAAGTTTTTGAATTGCTCAAAAACTTGATCTTTCCTTTTTAGGAAATACACCCACACTTTTCGTGAAGCATCATCAATAAAAGTAACAAAATATTTGTTACCTCCAAGTGATTCAACTTCAAAAGGACCGCAAACATCAGAGTGTACCAAGCTCAATAACTCTGATCTTTTTCCAGCAGATGTCTGGAATGAAACTCTATGCTGTTTACCAAATAAACAGTATTCACAAGGATTGAGAGCAATACCTTTGTTTACTGTAATCAATGCTTTCTTTGCAAGCATAAACACCCCTTTTTCTCCCATGTGGCCAAGTCTTCGATGCCACAAGTTTGGTGATGTATCATCTTCAGCTACATTGAGACTGTTTGCACTTATCTTAGCACTTGATTTGTACAAAGTGCCACAGACATGTCCCCGTGCAACGACCATTGCTCCTTTCTTCAATTTCCAAGCATTGTTGCTGAAGATGCTCTCGTAACCCTGTTGATCAAGGGTTCTTATAGAAATTAGGTTGAGTCGAAGATCGGGTACGTGCCGAACGTCATTTAGCACCATAGTACAGCCAACACTGGTTTTTATCCTGACATCTCCAATGCCCACAATCTTTGAGAAACTCGAATTTCCCATCTTGACTGTAACGAAGTCTCCTGCCTTGTAAGTACTAAAGAAATCCTTACAAGGAGTGGCATGATAGGATGCTGCTGTATCTATTACCCACTCGGCTTCCTCGCTTGAAACGTGCAAGCAAGATTCTTCACCAGCGGAAAGGAGTACACAATCTCCAGAAAGCGTCACTGCAGCTTCGCCTTCTTCGTGCTTTGACTGATTGCTTGGCTGATTTTGCTCCTTCTGCAGCTTTCGGCATTCTCTTTTAAAGTGGCCTTCAATACCACAATAAAAGCATTTTCCCTTCTTTCGCTGTTTACCGCGACTTTGGGATCTCCCTTTACTTTGACTTCTGTTCCTTTCTCGACTTCTACCTCTACTATTTCTCTGATGCCTTCCTTCTGTTACAAAGGCATCTGTCTCGTCTCCTCCAATCTCCTTTCGTCTAGCCTCTTCATTAAATAAGGCGTCTATCACCATTGACATGGCGAGCTTTCCATCTGGAGCTGAATTACTAAGTGAGACCACTAGCGTTTTCCAGCTATCTGGTAGGGAACTGAGAAGTAGTAGAGACTGCTCTTCATCTTCGAGCTTAAAATCTACGGATGCAAGTTGATTTACAAGATTCTGAAACTCGTTGGTGTGTGCGGCCACTGAGATGCCGCTTTTGAGTTTCAAGTTGACAAGGCGTCTCATTAGTAATGCCTTGTTCCGAGCAGTTTTTGCCTGGTACATGCTTTCCAGCTTTTTCCATAGCTGATAGGCATCCGTTTCCTGTGCAACATGATGAAAAACACTATAGTCAATCCACTGCCGGATCTGACCAATAGTTTTCTTATTTAACTTATGCCAGTCTTTTTCCGCTACATCATCTGGCTTTACGCTTTTCTCTTCAATTGGATCGAAGAGATCTTTAAAATTCAGGAGATCTTCCATTCGAGGTCTCCATAGTGCGTAATTTGTAGATGTTAGCTTGATCATCGCACTTGCTCCCGAGTCCTCCATCAGTTCGGCTTTAATCTTTGATTTGAGTGACCGTTTCTCAATGTTTGGAGTTGAATCTCAACAAACGGAGCTCACCGTTGTGTCCGGAACGGTGGAAAACCTTGGAAACAACTCTTGTCTCGTTCCAAAACGATCAAAATTGCACCGAAAACCTGAAAAAATAAGAAAAATGGAATATTCCTTTGTCGGCCGGAATATTCCCTCCGGTCACCGGAATATTCCTTCCGGTCACCGGAATATTCTCTCAGTCACCGGAATATTCCTGCACTAGAATATTCTTGCCGGTGACGGAATAATCTTTACGGTGATGGAATATTCTTCCGGCGACGGAAGAATACCGACGGAATATTCTTTATCCGTCGGGTTACTGTAGCGGGTCGAAAACCGGGTCAAACAGGGCGGGTCGGAGCTTGTCTTCTTCACTGCGCGCGCGTGTGGCGCGTGGGTCCCGTTGCCGGCGCGTGGTAGTCGCCGATTCGGCGCGTGTGGAGCGTGTGGCTTCGTCCGGTGTCCGTTTGAGACGAAATTTTCACCAAAATTTTCGTCTTGACCTGAGGAATCTGATGGTATCCTCCAAACTTGATTCCGATCAAGTTTAAAAATGGGTCTTTTACGAAAATTCACAAATCCGGCCTCCAACCTGGCTCTGATACCACTTGTTGGGATCGGCGGAAACTCACAAATAATATAGAGACCATAATTTAACGTGGTTCGGCCAATTTGGCCTACGTCCACACCCACAGAGAGGAGAATTTTGTATTAAACAACAAACCAATTATTTGCAATGGTTTCCCTCACTCTCACTGTCTCCAACGGACCTCACATCACGCTCTCTTCTTCTCATTACAATCTTACATGTATTTATAGGAGAAATAAATAATGTGAACATGTAATGACGGTGAAACCCGAAATTCCGGCGGCCTACATTTTCAGGCGGCGGCCTACATTTTCAGGCGGCGCCTACCTTCCAGCTGCATCTATTCGGTGCCTACCTTCACCTTCCAGAAGCCTCCAGTCTTCATTTACGTGTGTGTGTTGATTTCTAACACTTCATAGAGCTTTTTATGTTTTTTGCATTTATTAAATAGACATTGTATTGAAGGCCTATTATGTGACCTAAAATGGGAAATTGAACTAAAAGACATGAGAGTCAAAATTGTTCAGAATGTACCACTTAGAATTGATTATGAAAAATATTAGTTTTTCAATTTAGCAGTTGATGCCGGTCTCAATTATATGCTAAATACAATTATATATAAATATTAATATAAATTTCAAAAATACCGATACGAGGCAATTCTACCTTATTATAAAATGATGTATCATTAAAATGTAGTATTTATATAAATAATATAATGGCATATCATTATTGTGCTGGATTATAGGGGTTGTGATGTTGTAATGTGATAGATATATATTTCAATAATAATTGAGGAAGTGATTATGTATATTAAAATATATAAATATAATTTTTACTTTAAATATAAGTCCACGTATTGCATGAGTCATATCCCCGTTCTTTTAATTTTTATATACGTGGCATGTGGCATTGCTACTTGCAGGTCGCCCAGGGCATGCCCCTAGTATGGTAAGATTGCACTTTTTTTAAAATATATTTTTAAAAAATATAAATATATACATTAGTAGTCACCTCTTAAATGGTTTAAAAAAAAAAATAAATGCATGAATGGTTAAACTCCGAAAATAAAATGAGAGGACTATTAACTAGCATTTTCTTTAAGTAGCTTGTTGGAATTCTAACATACAATATACATATATGTTGGGGAGAGACTTTTTCTTTTGATATAAAAAAAAAAAATGTAATGTATAAAGGTTGAGATCAAATATTAATTATTATTATTTGTTTTCTTTTATCAAATATTAAATATATGAATAAAGAATAGAAAAATTCGGTTAATTTAAAAAGAATAAATTTAAAAAAATTAAAAAATATATAAAAATTTCAAAAATAATATATAAAAATTAAACAAATTCTGCAGCATGACTTTTTGAAAAATGATTTACGCGAGACCTAAAACACTGTTTGAACTTTGAAATCCAAGGAACATTTGTTCTAGAAGGTGTGAACCAAAGAATTAATGAACCATTTGTTTATGTCAATGCCCGCGTTATAACTTATGCCAATCATTAAGCAAAATATGTAATTCCTGTCGGGTCAAGTAAATGCCAGATAATAGAGTTTTAATTTCTTAAGCAAAATTTTCTTATCAGCAATCTTAATATGTAATCATATTCACTACAACACAATAGCTCTTTCGGGATGAAAAGTTTCGTCCCACAAAAAATATTTTGGGATGAAAAAATTTCATCTCAAGGTCGTGTTAATGACACTGTCTCAAAAGATATTTTGAGATAAAAATTATTATTTCGTCTCAAAATATATCTTTTGAGACGAAATTGAAGGAAACCATTCAAACACGTTTGAACGAGGATTTTTTTTATTACAGTTGCAATTCGTCCTAGAATATCGTTCAAATGATTATAAACTTACGTTCGAATGTTATTATTTTGTTTGAACGGTTGCAAAAATACGTTCGAACAAAACTATATTACATACCCGTTCGAACGGTATAAATATAGATTTCCGTTCGAATGGTATAAATACATTAAAAACTTACGTTCGAACAGATAAAATTTATGTTTGAACGCTACAAAATAGTTGGCGTTCGAACGTTATGTGGTCGTTCGAACGATTTGATACATGGTGTTTGAACGTTATGTGATCGTTCAAACGATAACTATTTTATTTAAACTCAATAATTAAAAACAAATAGACATTTATAAAATTTGAGAAAATACATTAGAAATTTTTTAATACTCACAAAAGTTTTATAATAAGTACAAACTAAATAAATAATCGTGAGATTGACATTGTTCGAACATAAATAGATAATTAATCCCAACACTTAACATTTGTATATAAAAAACTATCAGTTGTTTGGAGGTTTATACTGTTGCATAAGTTTTTGCATTTGGAGTTGCATCTGTTTCCTGAACTCTTCTTGTTGCTTTGCATATTATTTGATGCGCATCTCTATGTTTGCATGTTTCACCAATTGAGCCTTTAACTCATGTTTTTTTACAGTCAATTTTTCGATTCTGAAATTCATATTCTGTAGCGCGATAGAAGTCGTAGAGGCAAATCCGGAAGAAAAGGAAAATGGAGAAGGCTTTACACAGCGACCCAACACTTCTTGATAATCTCTTACCATCTTGGGAGACTTTCTTCCATGAAATTGTTGCCAAATGTGAATAAGTTCGTGTAAGAGCACCCACTTGCGATGCAAGCCAAGCTGCTGGTTGTCCTTCACATTCGGTATGTTTGTCAGGAATGTTAACCTTGATTTTACTCACCTTATAATACTTTTCCAACGTCATGCCTCTAGTTGTGCCTCGACCTTGAAGAGATTGTACTGTGGACTTTATATAATATAACATTGTAATCAATCTCTATTATATGTCTATTATATGACCTTCATTAATAACTTTTATGAGTATTAGATTTTTACCTTGTTTTATACAATCCATCTCTAATTGTGAGTCTGAAGAAGAGTTAGTAACAGGTGGAGATGGGTTTCGAACTTCTTTCCTCTTTGGTGGCATAATTGCAAACTACTATTATATTTAATAAGTAAAATATTTGTCATCAAGTGTAATGTTAACACATAATTGGTCAATCGTAATCTGTATCAGTTTCACTTGACAATTCGCTCTCATTATCTGTAGATACTTCGGATGATTCAACATTTTCCTCAATTGTCGCATCAATAATTTCAGTGTCAATATTTTATTTATTTAATGGAATAATCTCATATTGGCTCAAATCGATAAATAATTTTAAGGCGGGTTGACTCTCTTGGTATGCTTCTTGAGTAGAGGGGTCATCTTCTTCTTTATTTTGTCCTTTCGCTTGAGGGATAACATCAAATATATTTCTTGGAGAATATCTTTGTACTATTCGCCATTGATTTCCTAACTCCGGGTCATCCAAGTATAATACTTGAGATGCTTGAGAAGCCAAAATAAAATGACCATCTTCATACCATTTTTTTGATGTATTAATATTCAAAAAAATTCATCATCACATACTCCAGTTCGAGGAATGTTTAAATCCCACCAATCACACTTAAACAGATACACCGCGAGCTCCCCCAAATATTTCATTTCAATTATATCAACAATAACCTCATAGAAATCAATGTTTTCTCCATCATGACTTCCTTTGATTAGGACACTACTATTTTGGATTTTCCTATAACAATCTCGATCCATTGTATGATACCTACTTTCCCGAGAAATACATGCAGAATATCGAGCAGCGCGTCTTGATGGGCCACACACTAATGCATACAATTCATCCGATATATCGTTTGGGTTATTCGCATGTATTTATACAACCTACAGTATATATCATCGAGTAAAACATATATTATATTAAAATTATATTAAAATTTAAATCAATAATTTTTCATTGGTTATTGAGTAAAGTATAGATAATGTTATTACCCGTTCTTCAAACCATCTCGGAAACTCCTCTTCATGTTTCTGGTTTATATTATTTACTCTCAATTCTTTGAGCACATTAATATGATCACTGAAATTGATGATTACCACAAATCCTTTTATATTCTTAGAATTTTTTAAAAGTAAATGAGCAAATTTAAAATAAGAAAAGTTATAACTTACTTCAAGTGGTTCTCTATCTTAAGGCAATTGTTCAGCATGTACCACTGAGTTTTCTCGAGTTTTCTTCCACACAAGTCATAACCACGCACTGCACCAATTGGACGTACTTGTTGGAAAAACATAGAAAACGCATTATGTTGTGTTGCTATGTCAATGTCAAAGTTTCTTTCCGGCTGATCAAACTTAGTGTCAACTTCATGGGAATATAATATATGATACTCATTGTCAATATATGCTTTTGTAATTGATCTTTCTGGGCAGGTCTTGTTACCCACTGTACGTTTTAATTTTCCAATGAATCATTCAATGCGATACATTCATATATATTGAACTGATCCTACAAGTCGAGCTTCACGTGGCAAATGAACGGCTAGGTAAACCAAAACGTCAAAGAATGACGGTGGGTAAAAACTTTCTAACTTACACAACATTATGGCAATTTCCCGTTTCATTTAATCCAAAACTTCTACGTTCAACATCCTAGCACATATCCGGAGAACAAGGGAGATAACTACCAAAATCATAATTTGGACGATAATAGATATAGTTCGATAGTTTGCGAGAATGATCTTACAATCCTAAACTGTCCACTCTGGACAATTCAAGAGTTATCAATCAAGCATTCATTCAGATTGATAACTCTCGAACGAGTCTAAGGTGTATTTTGATGAACAAACAATGCAAGATATGCTAACATATGTCAAACAATAACAACATATTATTTATACAACAATACAACAAAAACATAACTATTTATATTTTAATTTTAGGATTTATTAGTATTTTAATTTAAATACTTTATTTTATTAAATTAGAATTAACTATTTAAGTATTATTAAATCTTAACTATTTGTATTTTAATTTTAATTCTTTATTTTATTAAATTAGAATGAACTATTTAAGTATATTAAATCTTAACGATTTGTATTTTAATTTTAAGATTTAGTAATATTTTAACTTAGATACTTTATTTTATTAAAACTAGAATGAACTATTTAAGTATTATTAAATCTTAACCATTTGTATTTTAATTTTAAGATTTAGTAGTATTTTAATTTAAATACTTTATTTTTTTAAATTAGAATTATCTATTTAAGTATTATTAAATCTTAACCATTTTTATTTTAATTTTAAGATTTAGTAGTATTTTAATTTAAATACTTTATTTTATTAAATTAGAATGAACTATTTAAGTATTATTAAATCTTAACTATTTGTATTTTAATTTTGAGATTTAGTAGTATTTTAATTTAAATACTTAGAATTAACTATCTAAGTATTATTAAATATTAACTATTTGTATTTTAATTTTAAGATTTAGTAGTATTTTAATTTAAATATTTTATTTTATTAAATCAGAATTAACTATTTAAATATTATTAAATATTAATTATTCAAATTAAGTATTTGTATTTTTATTTAGTTTAAGTTTTTTTAAACTATTTTTGAATAATCATTATGGACAAGTATTGATGTGGAGAGCGTGCGCGTCGAAAAGAGCTTTCCGAATTGAGGTTTTATGCGCGATTTTGACACCCGTAGTCCAAGTTATGACTAAAAGACTAAAACACACCTAATACTACCCCAATTAGAAAGATATCGCAATCACTTCCTTCCCTTGTGCTGATCCGTCAACTCATGGTATTTCAGCGCCATCAACGTGCAAACTGATATGTCAGAATCATCTGTCTCGGATCTCCTTGCATCATTAGTTAATATAAATATAATTCTGTAAAAAAAAAAACATATGAATACCGTTCGATAAATTACGTTCGAACACTGCTGATTTACCATTCGAACGTTTAAACTGGTACGTTCAAATGGTTGATCAATCTCCTGCTATAATAATTTTACTTAACGCGCCAAATTGTATGTTTGAATGGTTAAAAAGAGCTAAAGTGTATGTTCAAATAGTTAAATTTAACTGTTCGAACGTTAAAACGTTACATTCGAATGGTTTCATTATTAGGGACAAAATATTTCATCTCTAATTATACCGTTCGAATGTGTTTGAACAATATACATCTTCAGTCGTTTTGTTGGAATGAAAAATGAATTTTGTCCTTAAATCTCACTTTTTGAAACGATTTTCATTTTATTCTAAATCAAAATCGTCTTAAAAAATCTTTTTTATTGTAGTGATTATTATAAGAAAAATGTTTATTAATTTATAATTAGATATTTGCGATGCAAATAAATGATGGCTTACTTTGAAAAAGAATCTCATTCTTGTTATAAAAAATGGTAAATTTCACGGTAAATAATTGATCACCACTAATAATTTTTTTGTTATAATATTATGGCCTCCATGCCGCTGCATTTGTGAGAAACCAAATCTAAATCCTTGTAGTTTATTTACTACTTATGAATATGATAATCATCTGTCAAATATCTTAATTAAATTGGTACGTACGTGAGCTTTCTTTCAAATCATGTTAGAAAAGGTACGTAAATAATTTCGTTTTTTGTTTTACAGAGAAATAGGCAAGATTAGTTGATTTGAAAATTAACTTGCTAATTAAGCAGCATAATTGCATTTTGTTATGACGGCCAGAATATATAAGAAAGAAGTTTTTAAGAAAGGAATTAATAAATTTGCAAATTAATGTTTAAATCAAACTGTCATGCAAAAATATATCTGATCTTTATGTTTGATCCACCCATCACCAAAACATAGAATCAGAGCAGCTCTCAATTATTGAATACAGCATGGTTTTCCCCGATGGCAGAACCCTATAAAGTTACAACTTACATGAGAGATAAGATTTATCAATCAAGTGAAAAAGGAAATTGAGGCAGTTTCCTTCCGCTAAGATAAGTTTTAAGTTTTGAGCACAGTATAGATACATGCACACAGTACATGTAATCCTCTAAAATTTTGTTAATAAAGCAATTACTTGAAAAACTTGTCGAGGATGATGAGAAATTTCACAAGATTGCGTGTACGTGGATGATTAAAAGATGGATGAAGAACCCAAAGCCATTATAAGAAAATTATTTATTTACAGTGAATTAATTTCAATGAAATAATTATTTTTAATTAAAATTAATTATAAATAATTTTTTGTTATAATTAATTAATCACAATATATATATATTTTTTTTGTAGTGAGGACACAAAAGTATATCTACTTTTGTTGAGAAAAAAATTAGACATTTATGGCATTAATTATCATTTAATAATAATATAAAATTAAGGGTATAGTTGACGGTGTGATTTTCAAACAATATTAGTAACGTAGATGGATAGAAGAGAGGAAAGTATCCAAGAAATGATGGATCGCCTTCCTTATTGCACTCCGAGCCCACACGCATGCTTGGGTCAAACTTTAATTATATATCTTCGTTTCACCCCTCTTATATCATGATCTCTTCTCTCTCTCTCTCTCTCTCTCTCTCTCTCTCATGTACCGTTGAAAGGTTTGAGAATCTTTGAATTTAGGAAGGGAAAGATGGTGAGCGTCATGACGAGGATATCGCTGCAGCTTAGTTTTGTTGTTGTACTACTGGTCGTTGGGTTCGAGAGTAGCAAAGCCTATGGCTATGGAGGAATTTCTCATGAAATAGGGAAAAAGATTGATATAATGAATAAGATGGGTCCATACTTAGGTATAGTGGTGCCAAACTCCTTTGAGATGGACCCTCTTCTCCAGTCTCCCAGCTTTGTGGCGGATGAAAAGTTTCCCTTCTTGGACTTTTCAGGTAAATCTATTATATATATATATATACACATATATTATAAATATGTGGATATATTTATCTGGTGATGATGATCATGAATTTTCTTCTGCACTGTACTGTTTCAGAAGTTCCTATATAACACTTTGGTTAATTTGACAGATGATTGTTCTTGATCGATCAAATTTAATCTTTTTCTGACCTTTTAATTGCTTGATAATTTTGATGTGGGTCATGACATGCAGGAAGAAGGTTTCGATTTGGAGAGCTGGAAAATGAGAAGGTTATTGTTGTTATGACAGGATTGAGCATGGTATGTACATGTACTGCAATATGATCTGTTCTCACGGCAGCTTCCCTTCTACTTTTCCTTTGTTTCATATTAATTTGGGATTTCATTATATATCGACGTGCTGCTTCATGATTGGTCATTCATTTTCTTCATTGACTAGCTCAATGCAGGTATAGCCACACAATTACTGCTAAGCCTTTTCAAAGTGAAAGGTGTTGTGCACTATGGAATTGCTGGAAATGCAAATCCTAACCTCCAAGTTGGAGATGTTACTGTTCCCCAATATTGGGCTCATACTGGTCTTTGGAACTGGCAGGTACTTTTAAAATATATATATATATATACATATATATATATATATATATATATCATTTCTTCTCTGAATTCTCCATATTCAGTTTTGTCATGTGACGTGATAAGGGAATCATATATGAATTTATAAGAAAATTTTTTGAATTTTGAATTTTTTTTTTTTTTGTTCATTTTTCTCTTTTCCATCATCTTTGATTCTTTCATGATCAGTTCTAACAAAAAAGCAAGATATCATCTATTTTGCATGAAATGGAGAGAATCACTGTTCATATGGATCAATTTGGAATTAAGCAGATTAAAAACATAGTTACTTTTAAGTGGGTCTAAGAAAAGATCAAAGATTAGTAGGTTAATGTTATACATTATCAAATGCCAATGGTCTTCCAAAGTATGAACAAGTTTGCGGGTCAAACTATCTAATAGTAGTTTGAGGATTAATTCTTCTTCTACACTACACATGGGCATTTGACTTCAACACCAAGTAGCTAGCTAGCTTGAAACATGGTCTCAGAAACTTCATCCAATAGATCTCTAGATGCCCTTGAAACAGCAAAAGAAGCACATGCATATAATTTAATATTCCATAACTAGTACTGTAGTACGTTTGGCAGTTTAATCCATATATAAATCTTTTTGACTGTTTGCTGAGTACAGTAGTTACAGCTGCAATTACCTACGTTTTTCTAATTAATTAGAAGTAATAATGTACCATTAATATTAATAATCCAAATTAATTAGCTAATTTTCATGATCTTCTTTCTTTTTGTTTTTTGTTTTTTGTTTCATTTGAAATGATGTCAGAGGTATGGAGATGGGCAAAATGATGAGTTAGCCTTGGAATCTAGTGGAGATTACACAAGAACTATTGGTTGCCTGAGATTTTCAGATTACAACAATGTAAGTACTGATCAAAATGGGAAGCATGTGGGGAATTTTCTCAACAATGTTTGGTTTCAACCAGAAGAGATCTTCCCAGTTAACGCAACTCCAGAAGTTAGGCAGCATGCCTTTTGGCTTCCTGTCGACAAGCATTACTTCACTGTTGCAAAGAAACTCAAGGTACGTACATAAATATCCCATGGCCTTGTAATTTGGATAATGGGTTCATCTCAAACTCCTCTAATCATAAATTTTTAAAGAAAATTTGATAAATAATTCAACATTTTTAAATTTTTAAATAAAAATAATATTTTATTCAATTTTCAACCCTCAGTAAAATTCAATTTAATTAGGAAAATAGAATTTAAAGTTCAAAACCATAAATTAAGCTGATCTGAATTATATGTATATGATCTATATATTTGTCATGACCAGAACTTGAAGTTGGGGAGTTGTGTAAACACAACTTGCCTGCCAAGAACACCAGTTGTAGTGAGAGTGAAGAGGGGGATCAGCGCGAATGTTTTTGTGGACAACAGCGCCTACAGATCATTCTTGAATACGAAATTTAATGCCACTTCAATCGACATGGAGAGTGCTGCGATTGCTTTGGTTTGTCTTCAACAGAATACACCTTTTATTGCAATCAGATCTCTCTCTGATTTGGCTGGTGGGGGGTCAGCTTTGTCCAATGAAGCCAATATCTTCTCCTCTTTGGCAGCTCAAAATGCTGTCGATGCCGTTGTTAGATTCATCACCCTATTGTATTAATTAATTACTAGTTTTGTTTTATTCTTGTATGCATCACATTAAAGGTCTTATTCAAAAACTCCATAATCTTTCAATCAATAATTGACTAGACAAAAATATATATATATATATATATTCTCAACATAAATGTTGGTTTGACTAAAATGCCATGTCATATAAAATTAGTATTTATGTACGCAATTTTAAAACCATAGCATATATATTCTATTGAATGATGTGTTATATCATGCATACTCTAGAAATATATATCTAATTATATTTCACGATCAATCACAAGATTGAGTGACTATACATGTTGAATGTGGCTTAATTCTTGTTGAAAACATCATTCTGGAGATTTTGTTTGATTCTGAATCGACCTTGCTCGACCCTTGTGCAACTATTATTTGAATTTGGGTCGAGCGAAATTTGGCTCGACAACTCACTCGACAGTCTTCACGAGCGAGCCCCAGACAGATTGTTTGTTGACCTCGCTTGACATCTCACTCAAGCGAACACCAGGTAGATTGTTCTCTCTACACTCACTCGACGATTAACTTAAGCTAGCGCCATTAGATTGTTCGCTCGAGCGAATGTTCATAAACTAGATCATTTTCTTTTGTGCCGTACATTATAAATATATGTTGTTTTTCATTATTTGGTGCATTGCGAACATACAAAATAGAGAGAAAAGAGAGAGAACTCCTTTTATGATATTTTGAGAGCTCATTGAGTGTATTGGAGTTTTTGAGATTGATGAGTGATTTGTAATATCTCTCTTATACTCCATCTTTGATGGTGAATTCCTTGAGATCGACACCACCAGCTAATGTAGGCTTGTTCTAAGTCGAACCACGTAAACTTTGGTATTCTTTATGTGATTGTCGAATTTCTTTTTATTAACTTTCGCTATTATGTTTCTGATTAGTTGCTAACAGCCAATTAATCCCAACATTTTATATAAATGATATCAAGTTACTTGAGTTTGTGGGTTAGCTTGTTGTCCACCTGCAATGAAATAGTTTCAACTTTTTAAAGAAGAATAACATAGAGTACTCTCTAGAACTTCTAAACAGCTTAATAAAGCATACACTTCAAACAAATGAACAAGTTTCTACAATTACTATGCAATTTGTGAAGCCCAACCCTAATACCCAAGACCATTAATTCCTTTTCTCTCTTGTTATTGTGAGCTTGACTTGCGGAGAATCGAAACTATGAAACAAAGAGGCCTAAATCCCCGGCCTCCTTCCCTTCACTCCTATGTTGCTACTCTCTAGAGCCCCCATCTCTTTCCCTTTGCAATTTTGACCGAGCATCCCCATGCTCACCATGAGCTCGTCACTATGCATTGAGGTTGGGTCACGTCTACTAGTTCCTTGCTACAGCTTGCTATTGCCAACCGCTAACCACCATGGCCAATAACCGTCGTAAACCTCCGCATCGCAGATGCAAGGGTGGGGGGCCTCACTCGCATTTGAGGCATCCAGCAAAGCTAGAGGATGAAGGGAGCCTAGCTTCGCTTTGATTTTCTATCTCCCCATATATGTATATATTTATATATGTAATATATAATATATATTATAGCTATATATATAATTATATAAAAATCTACATGTGACAAAACAACCTGACGTCGTTTTGTGAATAGATATTTTTTTAAAACACCCATAAGCAAAACAATATCGTTTTGGAAAATCTCACCCCCCACCTATGCAGGGGTGGAGATGTTGCTACCCCAACTTGCATATTTTATTTTTTCCAAACCTGCCATTGTCATTTGTGCCTCGCCACTACTACTGACATGTTAGTGCGCTTAGTCATCCAAAATTGCTCATCCACGTTGTAAGTAAAACCGTAGGCTGACCCTTGTAATACTGACATAGGAAAGTTATTATTTTATTGCAGTCTTATTATGATTGGTTAAGTGGCCAAGGGCCCTATATATGGAGCATTGGGATACAATACTGTAGTTGGTACTGAAATTGTTGGCCAAGAGTCAGAGAAGCATTGGGAATCGCATGTCGTTGTGATTTGTGAATCAATGTATTGTTCTACCATTTTTTGATGTATTATTTCCATATCATCCAATATTTGTCTGTTCATGCATCTATATTTTTATTTACCTATGATAAAACTATTAATTGTGCTCTATTTTTCGATTATGCTGGGAAATTGGAAAATTGTGTTTTGGTGTCAAAAGACTAAAAATGTATTCTTGTGTACGTGCGCGTGTCACAATCTTAAGTCGAGATGAGATATTATCTTAGTGAAGCTCATTTGATCACTCAGAATATAAAAAACTAAATGATATCCCCTGAGTTGTCGTTGGGTGACAACGGGCTTAGATGAGACAGTGACACCCTAACTCTATGACCTCTGTGTTGGCGAAGGTTAAAGGAACCTGGGCACCTTCGCACTGCATGTGAAGCTAGACATATTTTATTACAAAGTCACACACACACTCGTTACTTATGGCATAATGAAGGGAGTCAAGGTATACAGATGGTCCATAGAGAAGACTTAAACCATGATGCATGTAGTGATTAAATTGATGGAAATGTGAATTTTTGATGGGCATGACATTTCCTATAAATTGTTGAGAATGATATTGGTTTCATATAATTTTAGTAAATCTGATTTTTCTAAAATGTTGTGATATGTCTACTTTTTCCTTGTCTGTATTTTTGAATGTCATTCTATCGATTTTACTTATTGAAATTACGAAATCTCTCTGTAGTATTTCCACCTGCAATTTCATTCTACAGTCTACTGAACCGTAAACTTTGATGTAGAGGACGATCATGAGCTTGGAAGACCAACCCCATCTGATGAGTGAAGACCTAGGGATTTCTCCCTTAAGTTGTTGTAATGTTGCTTTCTTTTATCTTAGTCGGATGAGTATAATAAATTATGAATTATTTTGCAAAAGTTGTAATTTGAATTTCTAATACTAATAGCAATTAAGACGCCCTTATTTTATTTTTTCAACATGTTTATAAATTGTACACAAACACACTTATTACATGCATGCTTGCACACACTTTTTTCCACTTAGCGCTTGCGATGTGTGATTCGAGAGTCAGCACCCGACATCGCGTCTTCCACCAAATCACGCGTGGGTCAAAAATGCCACAATTAATCCCCAATACCTCCACACGTTATAATATAGCAAAAACTCGATCGAGAGACCACCAAAAATGATAGTACTACCTCCTCTACACACACACACACACACATATATATATATATATATATATATCATGTTTGTTGGAAAGTAGTTAAAACAAAACATACAAAGGAGCAAGAGAAATCATGAACCCCATCACAGAGGTTTCTACCCTCATGAACAACACAAACTCCATATATATATCGATAGAGAAATTATATACATACTATTATTTTATAATTATTTTACAACTTTATTATATTTAATTTTTTTAATTTTTAATTTTATTTAGTGATTAAGAAGTTGAATGTTAATAAAATTATATTTTTTAAAATTTTTTCTTAATAATTAAGAATGCTAAAAATATATTTCAAATAAAATGATAAAAAATAAAAAAAAAATTCAAATATACTAACAAGTTGTAAAATTATTATAAATTGATAGTATATGTATCATTGCTCATATCGACAAAGCATGAACTCAGCAGCACAAGCCTAGCTTTCAAAGAATATTACTTATTTAGATGGTCTCTTCGTTGCCTTTAATTTATATATATATATATATGTGTGTGTGTGTGTGTTTTGTTCAGCATATTGCTGCATGCTAGGGAGTACTTATAATGTTATATTTATTTTCTTTTTTCAGATTTAATTTTCCTGGCCTAAATTTCACTTCATTAACTGTAGTACTCAAGGAGAAGTTGGAGGCTTTACATACATACGTTGATGGCAATTATGTAAATGTAATAAGTAAATAATAAAATTCAATTTTGCCTTTAAACTTTCAAATTTAATAATACTGCGAGCACAAGAAACAGGGCAAGGAGTACTGCCATCAATTTTTTTTTTTTTTTGGAAATGAAAGAATCATAACTTATTTTATTAAATAATATTTACAGTTGAAATTGATAAGAACAGGAAGACCTGTGTTACATGCCTAACTAACTATTGATCTGTACCATCTTGCATATAAAGTGACGGACTTTATCTTAATTTATAATCTCTTAACAGACAAGATCATAGTTGTGGTTTGTTTGAGAGAATCCCGAAGTAACCAAAACTTCTACCTCCCAATGAGTGAAAGGAAATCACCGCCTCCATTCTCTTAAGAGGAAGGATGGGAGTCAACCACATTCTATAAAAGAGGAGTGGATGCCAAACAAGAAATAAGCCTATTCCTTTCTATTATTATAAACATTGCAATAAAACAAGAAAATAAAATAAACAACAACACAACAAACCGAAACCCAGATCAACGGAATCGGGTTCGAGACAAAACCAGGCAAATCATAAGTCGGACATGGCGTGTGAGGGACACACGCTATCCTAGGGGAGTGCTGAGTCGTCGTCCCAAGATCTACTGACGACCCTGGTCTAGGACCACCGGGTGTGGAGGTGATGGAGCTCATGAGTTGGAGGTGCATGGAAACCCCGCCCCAACTTCGACTCGCGCTTGTATACGACGTGTTGCTATTCTCGATAAGGCCTTTTGCAGTCTGGAAGATCGCAACTAGTGAGTCCTTTGGTGGCACGCGTGCTAGTCAAAGACCACCAGAGAGTGTCTTGAGGTCATATCCTTTCTCCGTCTAAAAAAATCAAATAAACACTGAAATAAATGCAAGAAAGGAGGGTGGAGAGAGAGGGAGGGAGGAGAAGGAAGGGAAGAAGGGAGGAAGGAAATGTGGGTATGAGGGAGGGAGCCTCAACTCCAGCCCTTGCTCAACGAACGGCTAGGATTTGGATTTTGCTCTAGAGTTTTTTGGAGCCTCTTCCAGAGTTTTAGATGGATTAAGAACCGCCATTAATGATTAGTAGATTTAGATGCTATTGATTGAACCTAAATGTGAGAATAACCGTAACTTTTATATAACTTCTAGTTTTCTGATTCACAAAATAAATTAATTAATTAAATTTAAAAAAAAAAACAAACTTCTACAATAAAAATATCATAGGTTTATCATTTCTCTTTAGCAACTACATAGATACCTCAAAACTAATATATAAAACTCAGTGCTCATATAAAACTCAGCATCTTATGCGAGGGAAAAATAGATTTACAAAAAGAGAAATTATACACATACTATCATTTTATAATTATTTTACAATTTTTTTTTATATTTAGTTTTTTTTTTAATTTTTAATTTTATTTAGTGATTTAGAAGGTGAATATTAATAAAATTCTATATATTTTTTTAATTTCTTCTTAATGATTAAGAATGTTAAAAAATTACTTCAAATAAAATGATAAAAAAAAAAAATTAAATACACTAATGAATTGTAAAATTATTATAAAATAATAGTATGTCTATCATAAATGATCCACCACATTTTATTGATATCAGTGTGAATTTTACTTAAATACTCAATAAATATTGTTAACTTCTTAAATCAATTCAAAAAATTGAAGAGATTTGTCTTGTCCAAGTAATCCTCTGGCATCCTGTTGTAGGAAGATGTTAGGTCCCACCCAAGACAAATCATAAAAATAAATAAATAAATAAATAAAAAATCTGTGGCCGCATGAAGAATATATACAGCCGAATTGATAGACACGCTTTGCTTAAAAAATAGACGACAAGTTAATCAAAAAAACAAAAACAAAAAAGAGATGACAAGATGACGAATAAGTGCTATGTGGAATTAAGTTATTAACTTTAAGCGACATAGCGCCAATTTGGAGCAAATGGAAAGGTTTGGATAATATAATACAGACTACAGAAGCCGGCCACGGCCAGGACTAGGGCCAGCCCAGGACGGCAAAAAATGTCGTCGTTTTTAACCTTTGCCGGTATTCTATTTTGACTCAGAAAATCTCAAATATGCATAAATTTTATGAAAATAATAATAATAATTTATTGACTCTGTACAAATTTTGCTGTTTTGGTTGCATAACAAATTTATGGATTATAGTTATAATAGGCTTAATTTTTGTTTTTGTTTTTGTTTTTGTTTTATCGAATAACTTATCACACTGTGTATGCTTTAATTGCAGAAATCATGCCCTGTTTAGGCTGTTTTAATCCTTGTGTCTCTGGTGACTTTGTTTTTCTATTTTTTCAGACAATGGCCGGAAGGGCTCACTCCGGATTAAAACAAAGATTGCTGCAGTACAGTTGTTCTAATTAGGAATAAGAAATAAGACTGTTGAAATGGTATTGCATGGCAATCATACCATCATTATTGTAAGGAATATTATTAAAATTTTATAATTAAATGTGATTAGATGAGAGTAATATTTCTTAAAATATTTTTCTATTCTACTCTAAAGGAAGAGGGGAGGGGGAAGAGGCAATAGTCATCCTCACTCGTCAGGCCGTATGCCACAAAACAAAAAACAAAATGCATGTATTTGTCCTTTAATTTCACACCCCCAAACTGACCCAACTCCCATTTCCCTCCCCCACCTCAATCCAAACCTCCAAAACCAACCTCCTCTTTAAATCTTTCGACTCCACAATCCACACCACCACTAAACCACCATGACCACCACCTCATCCCAAATTCTCCACCATGCCACCATCTTCATCTCCGAAACCCTCTCCCAATCTGAGCTTCGCGACTACCTCTTCTTCTCCCTCCGCCACAAAATCCTGCCACACGAACAAAACACGGCAAACCTAGCAGCGGAGTCTCTTGAAAATGCAATTACCACCACTAGCCCCGCCATTCGATCCTCTTCTCTCCGCCTCGCCAAACAACTCCTCCTTTCCAACTCCGAAAACTCATTCTCTACGTTTCTCCTTTCCCTTATCTACAGCCTCTGTGACCAACCCATCAACGCGGCTCTTAGTCTTCTCCACATATTTAAGATCAATCCTTCATTGGCTCGCTTAGAAATTGCACCAGTTCTGTTCGAGGAGCTATTCTTAGTCCATCTTATCCCCATTCTCCAATGGTTTAACGAAGAAAGATCCATCATTTTGTCTTCTTCAACCTCGAACTCAAACTACAACAATGGAATCTCATTATTCGACGATGATCAGTCGATGGTTCTTCCTTGCACAAATTCGTTGTCGAAGATGAGCGAGGGTCAAGCTTTGGAGCTCAAGGAATTAGAGAGCAACTTCGAGGATGTTCTTGATGAGAACTGTCGAGCTCTTGTGAAGTACTTTAATAGAATTTTAAAAAATACAGGTGGCAATAAGCCGATAGCTATTCCGCCATTGAACTTGAGAACTCATGAAAAAGGTGGAAAACTCAAGTATAGGGATGTCGAGAAGATCAAAACCGACGAGATTGGGTTATTAAAAAATGGACGGTATAACGTAATGCTCTGCATATATCTTGCATTTCTTTCTCAAATTATTTCCTTTTCCTTTTACATATATATATATATATATACATATATTAAAAATCACATATATTTTTCATGTTTATGACAATTAAAAAGTCTCCTAAATCATTTTCTGCGGGAGTTGAAATTTTCATATCGATTTTATATTTACTTTTTTAAAAAAATACGTGATGCTTATACACTATTGTAAATATTATTTTTGTTTCTGAAGAATTATTTTTTTAAAGGGTTTCTGACATGCTTAAAATAGGTAGAATCCATAAAGAACCTAGATAAATGATTAGTCAAGAATTATTATAATTTCTAAAGAAAATTGAATTAAATATTAATATAATACTGAAAAATAAAAATATTCCATTGACTATATCAAACAAAACAAAAATCACGTGGAAGGCTATCTACTGGTAATTCTTTTTATAAAGAAAATGATTAATACTTTGATTGGGTCCACCAGCACCGTTAATTGTACTTCTTTGACCAGTGGGTCAAGCCTTGGGTGGATGGGAAAGTTAGTTTTTATAAAAATAATGCTAACGGTCGTTTGAAATTGAAAGATTAATTTATTTTTTAATATTATTATTATTATTTAAAAATTAAAAGAAAATTGAATTAAAATTTAAAAAATATCTATTAAAATTTTAAAAAAATTATATTAAAAATTATATTATATATAAAAATTAAAAAATATATAATAATAAATTTGAATTGGGTTAAAATAAATTCGTCTCGAATTCAAACTCGTCCCAAGTCCTTACTTAGAGAAAAGTAATGCTACATGCATAAATTTCGAAAATGTTCGAGGAAAGTGAGTTCGTTTGACTTTGACTTGGGTGGCCAATTCAATGAACAGAAAAAAAAATAAAAAGAAAAATAAAAACTACGGCAGGTTCCAAATTAAGTAACCATTTTAATGATTATATTGACATATCATGAATTTTTCTTAAGAAAGTGATTTGACTTTTAATAATCTTAATGATTTTAATTTTATGATAATCCGATTCTGATTTGAAACTTGTATAATCCTACATAATTAATTTAAAATATAGATGAAATATGACAATATTTTCATTCTATTTTAAGTTTATTAATTTTATTATCAATAATTTAAAAGCAATGATAAAATTTGAACAATGATTATGATTTTTTTAATATTTATATAATTTTAGAAAATTCCTTTTTGTCATCTTCTTTTCCACGGAATTAGATAAGTTGTTATTTAATAAGATTGTGTTTTTTTATTTTTCTAAAAATATTAAAAAATATGCATATATATATATAAGATAAATAAATAAATAATATACGCTAGCGGGACTAGCAGTGGCTGTAGAACTAGAGCTATCCAATTATCCGAGATGATCTCTTTTTTCTTGTAGAATATACTAAATCTCCAAAATCACAATTCAAAAATCTCCCACTATTTGTTTTTATTTTTATTTTATTTTTTGTTTAATAATAAATAATGTTGTGATTTTAAATATATATATATATTTAAAACTATTAAAATATGAAATATATTAGGGAGAAATCACATCTAAGAATACTTACTCACACTTATTATTTATATTAGTATTTATGTGAATGAGTAATCTTAGACGTGACTTTTGCTCATTATTTTTATTAAAATATATATATATTGTCGAGGCGAAATTTCAGTCGGGATCCCGCGTTTGCGACTGGAGCCAGGCCTGTTCAGGCTATTCTTGTATCCAGAAGACACAAGTTATCATCTTACTTACCCGTGGGCAATTTATGAGTGGCTCTCTCTCTCTCTCTCTCTCTCTCTCTCTCTCTCTGTGTATATAAGGAAATATGTGGTTTCAGTGTCAGCAAGAGATTCTCTGAATCATTAGCGTTGAAACTTTTGGTCTGGTCGTGTTGTTCAGTGTTTTTTCCTCCGAATACTGCAGCCAATATGGGCTCAAGGAGGGAGGTCAGACGAATTCTACAGCAGCAGTAGCCCCAGCAAAAGCAAATCTCCATCATCTTATCCTCAAAGAGTTTCGCCCGAGATTCTCACAAACCGGAAATCCTTTAGGAGCGTGAAAGCATCGCCAATTCCGAGTTTGGTTTCTGAACTTGAATCTTCATTGGACGATATTTCGGCCTCTTCTGCTTTTTCTTTACCTTCTTCGGAATCCAAAGCTGAAACCGAGGTGATTGATATTAACGAAGATGATATCTCCACTATGGTCTGATTTACCTATGCAGATAACTTAGTTCTAAATGTTCTAGCCCTGTCCTGTAGGAAAAGAACAAAAAAATGTCTTTGTTCGAGCCTGCACAGAACCAAGTCGAAAAACAAAAGAAACCCATTTCTGCGGAATCCAGTAGGTATGAGAAAATGAATATTACCGTCATTTATTGCATATTTTAATCAAAAGTGTCCTTATATTTGGATTGTTTCTGTTTTTCAGTCGCGTCTCTGAGAGTCTCATGGCAGATTTTGATAACCTCCCCAACGGTGGAAAGCATACACCTCCCAAGGACTTTGTCTGCCCCATAACCAGCAATCTCTTTGACGATCCGGTGACCCTCGAAACAGGACAGACATATGAGCGTAGAGCTATTAAGGAATGGCTTGAGAGAGGGAACTGTACGTGCCCAATAACCCGCCAAAAGCTGCAAATTAACAAGTTGCCTAAAACAAACTATGTTCTCAAAAGGCTTGTCGCAAGTTGGCAAGAACAGAACATCGGTTCTGTTCCAAACCAGTCTGAGAATCCCCAGTCTGAGTCTGCTCCGAATATGAAATCATTAATGCCCTCATCTTCTCCCAATAGTGTCATAAGCCAAGCTACCATTGATGGAACAATGAATGAGTTACGAGTTGCTATTTCCAATCTGTGTATGTCAGAAGTCCTGAGAGAGTCTGAATTGGCTGTTCTTCAAATCGAGCGGTTTTGGCATAAAGCGAATATGGATGTGGAAATCCATTCTATGCTTTCAAGGCCAGCAGTTGTTAATGGGCTTGTGGAGATCCTTTTCAATTCAGTCGATCCGAGGGTGTTGAAAGCTACTATTTCTATGTTGTGTGAGATGGGTTTCAAAGACAAAGATGTGATTCAGACACTTACCCGAGTTGACACTGATGTGGAATGTATTGTTACTCTCTTCAAGAAGGGATTAATGGAGGCTGTTGTGCTGATATATCTGTTAAGGCCTTCCACAGCTAATCTAGTAGAGATGGAGATGGTTGAATCTCTCCTAAATGTTATTAAAAAGCAAGAGGGGGATTTGCTTCAAATGTGTTTGAAGCCCAAAACAGCTGCTGTGCTTTTATTGGGACAGATGCTTGGAAGTGGGGAGGAAAGTATTGGATCATCAATGGCCAGCACTCTGATTTCTGAGAAAATGGTAGAAAGTATTGTTTGCAGTCTGGGAGCTGAGTGGGTAGAAGAGAGAATTGCTGCGGTTGGGATCTTATTGAGATGCATGGAGGAGGATGGGAAGTGCAGGAACACAATTGCAGATAAAGCTGATTTAGCTCCCCTTTTGGACAGCTTCACGGGTGCAAGTGATGCAGAACGCTTTGAGATAGTTCGATTTCTCTCCGAGTTAGTTAAGTTAAACAGGTGATATTTTCTCTCTATTAATGTTAATCTTCAGGTTTTCAATTTGGTAAATCAGTAATTGATTTTTATTCTGATTTCTCAGGAGGATTTTGAATGAGCAAGTTCTCCATATCATAAAGGAAGAAGGGGCTTTCAATACAATGCACACCCTCCTCGTTTATTTACAGACTGCTCTCCAGGAGCAGTGCCCTATTGTAGCTGGTCTCCTTCTCCAACTTGATCTACTGGTTGGGATCCATCTTTCACTCTACTACTGAATTATAAGAAATTGGAAGCCTCAATATCTTTGTCAAATTAGAATGAATATTGATTGCACAGAATATCACGCAACGGTTGCTGGAATGTTAATGACAAGTATCTTTATTTGTAGGTGGAACCAAGAAAGATGAGTATATATCGGGAAGAAGCAATGGACACTCTCATTTCTTGCCTCAGAAATTCAGAATTTCCAAATGCCCAATTAGCAGCAGCAGAGACAATTATGTCATTACAAGGGAGATTCACATCCTCTGGTAAACCCCTTACCCGTGCTTTGCTTCTTAAACGTGCTGGTCTTGATAAAAGTTATCAAACCCTCATGCGAATGGAGCAGCTCAGAAATATTCCTGGAGAATCTGAAGAAACTACGGTGAGCTTCTTTGAAAACTTTTAACGTCTCTCTCTCTCTCTCTCTCTCTCTCTCTCTACTATATCTGGTTATGTGATTTATTTCTAACTAATCTCATCACTTAACAAATTTTCAGCCACAGGAAGAGGAGAAAGCAGCTGATGATTGGGAAAGAAATATGGCATTTGTTTTGGCAAGCCATGAGTTTGGTCTACTGTTTGAGGCTTTGGCGGAATGCATAAAGAGTAGATATGCCTCGTTATATTCAGCATGCTTTGTCTCAGCAACATGGCTTATTCAAATGCTAAATGTTCTTCCGGACACGGGCATACAAGGAGCAGCCCGTGTCTGTTTGCTCAAGCGCTTTGTATCAATATTCAAATCTGCAAAGGACGTTGAAGACAAAGCCCTTTCATTGCTTGCTCTAAGCGTTTTCATCCATGACCCTGGTACATACCAATATTCAAACCAAACTTTTGCTATTCTGAATAAACATGTACTGTTTTAGTGAATAACAGGAGACGGATCCAGTGTAAATGCTCCTATGCTGGAGAATGTTGAAATATTTATAAGAATTCAGATGTCATCTAAGTGATCTTTATAAGAATAACATTGCACTTTTTGGGACCTAACTATAATTAAATACGTGAACATCCTTGAAATGTGAATTTCAGAGGGGCTTTGCGACCTAACATCCTCCATGAAGGAAATTATGAAAGGTCTGAGAGAACTTAAAAAATTGTCACCCTTGGCATCTCAAATGTTGAAAGTTTTCTCCAAAGGAAGTGGCTCTTGTTCTGTAAGTTTGTTCTTCTTTCCTTGTGTCTTATTCCAGCAAGAAGGACTACCTTAACAAGGATGTCTATTTATGTTTGGCAGCAGGACTTATGGAGGCATAAAGAATTAGTTCAAGTAGACTGCAGCGAGAATGGAGAAGTTCTGTCGATAGCATGCTTCAAAGACAATATATTTTCTGGCCATTCAGATGGAACTATAAAGGTAATGGTCCCTACAAGTTTGGTCAGGACGGTTTTTGTTAATTTATTTATGGAGAAATGTACACACGTATATGTTCAAGCTGGACATCATATAAAAATTACTAGAGAATATCACAGAGTATACTGAATATGATTAGTTTTCATATGTATGTAACTAGCACAAAACCATGTATCTCACTGCATGCATGCATAGCAGACATAATTCGAGCAATATAAGGATTATAAGATCACATGAATCCCTATATGTTCCTTTAAGATACTGTTTTTCTTTCATTTTTAATGGTGGTATTGCTGAATTTATGCCGACTAGCATAATTAGAGCAGTAGAGGAGATGAAACAAACCTCAATTGTTTCTATAATTGTTCATGTGCTGTGCATGAATCTCCCTGCTCCTATGAAAATAAAAGAACAAAATAGTTCTCAATGAAGAGTTTGAGAATAAACAAGCTATGATTGCTTGTCCATTTCTTATTTGTCATGCTTCCTAAATTGCGTTGTGTAGAGTGCTATGAGATTTGAATTTTTGATGGCATTCTATTCTGAAACTCTGAAGGTCTGGACTGGTAGAGGTAGCATTCTTCATCCTATCCAAGAGGTTCGAGAGCACACCAAAGCAGTTACGGCTTTAGCAGTTTTGCAGCCTGGAGAAAGACTATGCAGTGGTTCACTAGATAGAACAACAAGGGTATGCACTTATAATTCTTCCATCTTAATTATTAAACTTCGACCTGAAGGTTTTATTATTTGATATGAGCAGGTTTGGTCTGTTGACACTGAAGTAATGCATTGTGTGCAAGTACATGATATGAAGGATCAGGTTCATAAACTAGTTGTTGCCAATAGCATTTCATGCTACATTCCACAGGGGGCTGGTGTCAAGGTACCTATCATAGGCATCCTTTTTTTTTTTTTTTTAAAGGAGACGGCTCCTCTATTTATCAAAACCCTCACTCAGGTGGAGGAACAACCATGATTACATCAATAAAACCCAAGCAAAGACTCAATAGGAAAAGACACGAATAACGTTGAATATAAGGAATGCCCAATCTATCCATGATCACATAAGGCATCCATTGAAATTTGGTGCTAGGGGTTCTAATTTCTAATCAAGTCAGGCTAGTCTCATTGCCAATTCATAAAATTGTACGAAAGAAAGCACCCTCACTGTTCTGTTTACTTTATTTGTTTGTTTTTGCCAAGTACACTTTAACTTTCATATCTACTTTAACTTGAACTTTCATAGAAAGTCAGTGGAAGTGCTGGTTCCAAGTACTGTTAAGCCAGGCTAGTACTGTTAAGCCAGGCTATTCATTTTGATGTGTAAATTCTCAGTTTATATCTTCAAAATGTAATTGGAAACGTGACTTTCTATTCTTTTTGTAGATTCACTCATGGAATGGAGGATCCAAGTCTTTAAATACAAGTAAATCTGTCAAGTGCTTGGTGCTTGTACACGGAAAACTATATTGTGGAAGCCGTGACAATAGCATTCAGGTACTTGGTGTTCTTCCATGTGGTGCTGCTATCTGCATCAAGCTAGCAATAGTTTACTTTTCAGTATTTGTTCTGATTATTGAATTTTCATGGTCTTTAGGAAATTGATTTGGCAACAGAAACACTCAGTACCATTCAGAGTGGTTCTAGAAAACTATTAGGAAAAGCAAACTCTGTCAACGCACTGCAAGTTCACAATGGACTGATATATACGGCTAGCTCTCCTTTAGATGGAGCAGCTGTAAAGGTATCTTGCAGAAAACACAGTATAATCCAATTTTTATTATCATATTTCCTTCCTTTAAATTGTTCATGGCATTAGTTAGTTTTTGTTCCACATTTGAAAAAAGAAAAAAACAAAAACATTCATTCTGAGAGCTGGAAAGAGCATAATTTGTTTTAAGTTTTTTTTTTTTTAAACCATGTTTTAGGTTCACTTTCTCTTTACTTTTGTTCATTGTGTCAGCAATAACAAGAAGCATTGTGAGCTGTAGTTCTTGAGGTGTTGTTCCTAGTTACATCCAAATGTTCATTTAAATATTAGCATTTGAACTTAGTTTCAAGAATAAGTTCAATTGGGGGGTAATTTTTCAGTTCTTAATGTTGATATATCTATCTCTTGTAAAGATATGGAATGCTTCAAATCATAGTATGGTTGGATCGTTGCCAACGTTGCTAGAAGTGCGGTCTATGGCCATAAGCTCGGAGCTAATCTATCTAGGATGCAAGGGAGGAATCGTGGAGGTTTGGGGTAGAGAGAAGAACAACAGAGTGGAAACGCTACAGGGTAGCAGAAATGGCAAAGTGAATTGCATGACTCTTGATGGCAATGAAGAAGTTTTGGTAATTGGAACAGCAGATGGCCAGATTCAGGTAAACAATATCTTTCCTTCAGTCTCTAAATAAAGAAATAAGTTTTCTTTTACCACCGGCTTGCAAACAAATTGTTCTCTTTATATAATAGTATAATAGAAAGAGATGCAAAAAAGAAATAGAGTAATTTGATGTTTGTTGCCTTTTAATGTTGAGTATCAAAGCCTCTCTGTTTGTTTGCAGGCATGGGGACTCAGCTAGGATTATGAGGAGATATGAACTTTGGACAACAGTTTTGGATAAAATATTGACTGAAATCTAAAAATAACTAGTATTCTTTGCACCTTCTAATAGTACATAATACCAAAAGCTTTGGTAATTTCAATATTTGTTGCCTTTGAGATTTATTCCTGAAAATGTATAGCTCGAACGAAATAGTGGAATATTTTTCAGATGCAGTCCCTTCAATTGTAAGACCTGTCTGTAAAACTGTACAGAAACCGAGCTAATTTATGCATTTACATGACATTTTGGAAAATTAAGAACTGAGAAGATTGGCATGCAGCATTTGCATTTATCTAATTCCAAGTAGCAAGGATCGACCTGTCATGAACCAGACATTTTTTTTTACGTTGTTTTGAGACATTATACTGTTTGGAGCCACAAACATGCAATTTATGATGCCAAAAGTATGTGGATCAAATCTCCCTAAATGCATGAATTTCCACAACAAGAAAGAGAGGTTTTTATAGTTTGGTTAGGTCCAAGGAGCACCAAAAGTACTTAATAACCATGTCATAACAGCATCACTCTTCTACTAATTGAGAAGCTGATGCATTTCCAAAGAATCCCTTTGAAGCTAGGAGCTGTCCCCTTTTTTCTTTTTTTAATCCTTTATTTTGTTCAATTTTTTTGGTTTTAGTTATGTTTTATTTATATGCTATTTATTTATTTTTCCTAATTTTTCTTAAGTTTTTTTTTTTTTAATATCAGATTTTCCAAAAATTTCTAGCGGTAAATTAAAGTTTAGAACTAATGATCAGGTGCTAGCTAGTTTTTGTGGAGGAAACTGTATTATATTTAACGTTCACGATAATTTTTTATCACAAGGAAAAATCTATCGTACTGAGTAGTACTACCCAAAAACTGTATCAAAATTATGAGTGGTGTTCTTCGGATCATCTTAAAATATAACTTTTTAATTGGTATTTTCTATTTCTATGTAGAGACGGAAGTTAAAATCTTATTTAAACAGTTTTCCTAGACGTTGCCAGAAGAATTAATGCTTCAGAAATCCCCTCCTACCCAAAAAAATTGAAAACAAAATCATTTCTTTGTAGCACATTTAAATCATAACCAAATAAAAGAAGATTAAATATAAATTAAACTTTGTATCAGATTAAACTTTATATTTATATAAATTAAAATTTGTATCAAATTAAACTTTATATTCATAAATTAATATAAATATAAGTACTTAATCGTGGAATTTGTGAGTTTTGTCGTGGGTCTATGAGGTCTATGACCCAGTACGTACGGTTGCGACCTTGGGTCTGTGGAGTTTATGAGCCAGCTGTCTCATGGTCAAAACCGTGGATTTGTGTTTCTATGTATAGATTATATGAAGATCTATGCAAAGATCTGAGGTTTCTTGTTAATTTTGTGGTAATCTTTTGATATTGTATTTGTGATTTTATGATATATATATATATATATATTGATTTGTGTGATTTTTTAATACTATATATGACATCTATATTGTCTTTATTATCCGTGGGCACACTATATGAAAAAACAAAATATAACATGGATCGATCTTAAATATCTTTTGATCAGCTGGATTGCATATTTAAAAAACAAAACTTAAGAGGTTAATTATATTTTAATAGAAGCTAGATGACCTTTAATATATATAAATAATAATATAATATATATTGTATTTGAAATTGGGTCAGAACCGATTGGATTGGACGTTGCTGATGATCAATAATGCAATAACATTAATCCAAATTGACCAATTGCATGGGAATATTGTGAGTGCACGCACGCATGCATGCATGGAAAATTAATATTAGGTTAATTAATGCAATAATATTAGTTAATATACTATGATCTCCTTATTATTATTATTATTATTATTTTTAGTTTCCCGTAGAAGACGTCGACTCCACCACATGATGTAGTACCGCGCGCGTGCTCTTGGAAAATTGAATATACCAAATCAAACGCCTGCCATCACAAAAGCAATAATATTGGAATATGAGTAGTACTCCAGCTTGTAGTGCTTTCTTCCAGTACTTTTCTAACATGCATGCAGCTAGCTAGTAGCTAGCTATCGTACGTCCACTTTCTCTGATTCATTCATTTTTAATTTTCTGCTTTAATGTCAAATCACTATTTATTTAAAGTTTTGAATTTATGAAATTAAAAAATTGTTCCTATGATCGAACAAGATAATGATCAAATTATTAGATAATAATTAGATAAGGATTGAATAAAACGTTAACAACATGATCTCCGCTCATCTCTATTATTGACGCCTCGTTTGTATTCGTAATTTATTTTTATTTATTTTTATTTTATTATTATATTTTTATAATTTTTTTTTATGTAAAACATAAATTTTTATATATTTTTTTTTAAATTTTAATATATTTTTTTTCAAATCTTTATATATTATTTTTAAATCTCAAAATAATAATAATATTAAAAAATAAAATAAATTCATCTCAATTCATTTTACCTAAAATTCAAACAAAATCTGGAGTGAGCAAAATGTTACTCTCATTTACAAATACCCAAAATACAAAGACTGGCATACTGCTACCTAGGCCAAATTTATCTTCTTATTTTTTTTATATTATTTAATAAAGTTATTTGTGGATACACGACCATTTAGAGAATAAGCACCATTATTTTATTGATATATTAATGTCAGAGCTGTTAAAAAAGGATGCAATAATAATAATATATATATTAGCTAGCAATTACTTGTTATTATTATGATTATTATCGGAGATCATGAGATATGTAATTAATCACAGTACGCACCCAATACTCATGATCTATAATTTTCTTTTTGGTTTTGTCGTTCAAGCTTACGGTACATGTTGTCATCCTCCTCTTGGCTGGCTGGAGGAACTAGCACAAACGGCCCTAATAAATTATATATATATATATACACATATATATATATATAAATTATAATGGGGAGAACAAATAAATGATTACTTCACGTACATCCACTAACATGAAAAGTATTTTTACTATTTATGTAAACAATAAAAATATTATTCATGTTAATGAGTATGCGTCCAGACTTGCTCGCACATAAATTTTTTCCAAATAAATTAATTACCTTATATTCTCCTCGAGTGGGTGCATAACTTACAAGCTGGACCTGATGAACTCCATTATAATTAATTTACTAGTCTACATATAAAAATCATGCACTAGTGATAAGCAGAAGACTAGTTATCTTAATAGATATACCATTATTTAGATGCTTTTAACAAATAATAAAAATAATATCTTTGTTTTTCAAAATAAAAATCTATAATATTGATCAAGATTGTCTACTTTTGTCAAGTGGGTAAATTTATAAAGATTATTCTCCCCAACAGCTCGCTAGATCGGCCTTTAAACAACACCAAAGAGTACATGTTTTTAAAAAAATAAGAATAAAACAAAACCATATCTTTCAAGCGTGCGAGATATTCTTTTTGCCAGCCAGCCAGCCAAATAAAATGTTGGTCTTGTTGCCAATGTTTTTAATGGAAGGTCCTGGCCATTCTCCTACGTACATGGTCCCGACTGATCCCTATCCTCTTTAGTTTTCATCTTTATCTGCCTCTTAACCTTTTAATTACCATCCATCTGCTATATTCTGAGAAGAGTTCTACTTCTTTTCTTTTTTCATTTGTTTTCTCTTCTTTTAATGATTGATTTCAAGCTAGCTGGAGATGATCTATTTATACTACGTACTGCTATATATTCTTTTTACATTTTGGAATCAATTTGATGTTACAATGATTTCTTTAAAGAAACTGCATTTTGGGTCTAAGAAATCCTAGAATGATATTGAGAACAATAATAATTTAAGGGTTGTAAATAAATCAGTCAGTTTGATTGTCCGCCAAATTGATACTAGCTCAGCTAAATTCAAATCGAATTCAACTCGTGAAAAAAAAAAAAACGATCGTGAAAACATGAGTAACTCACTTAATTAATAAATGACACATACTTGATTAAACTCGACTCAACTCGATTAAGACTTGTTAAGGCTCGCTCGTTCATGGTCGACTCGACTTGTTAGCTCGAGTCGATTCGAATTCGTCAATAAATTATGGATATAATAATTTATTTCTATATATTAGTATTTTTACATACACACACACATATATACTTCTATACATATTAAATGTAATAACATAAGTGTAATTATCTCAAAAATTAAGAATGTAGTAGTAACCCATTTACTTATGTCTAGTCATTTATACCTATATATTGAATATAATTCATAATAATATGTTAGTTAATTAAATGAATAATTATAGTATATGTATAATATGTAATAGTTATAAGTATATAAAATTTGGTGATTTTATTATATATTACAATGTGTAACCATATAAAAAAATATATTCATAAAGATGTTATAATTTCATAGTTCAATATAAAGCTTATATATTAATTAAAATTTTATTAAATTTATTATTTTATTTTAATTATTCAATTCATTCAAAATATATATATATAAGAGTACAAAAAAAAAACTCGATTAATAACTCGACTCGGCCCAAATTCATTAAAGAGTACAAATAAAGATCGATAAATAACTCGATTCGATTTAAGATTGTGCTTGATTGGCTCAAACTCGGCTCGGCTTAGTAAACCCTCAACTCAAATCCAAACTCAAGTTATTTGAGTTCAGTTCAACCCTTAATATATGATATCTACATTAATACCACCAAACTTAGCTTCTTCATACCAATGGCTGAGAATGTTTGGATGGAGAAAAATAATCAGCAACAACAACTATATATGTTGGAGTAAAATCATGTAACATTTTTTAAAGTTTTAAATGGAGAGATCATGACAATTGTCACTTCATGATCTATATCAGGGAATTGTCATTCAATCAAAAGCATAACTAAAAAATTTCAATATTGCTTGATCATTTAAAAGGAATGGGAGCAGATCATTTGTTTTAAGTTATCATGAGAAAAGAGAAGAAAAATTATCAACCCTCAATTATATTTTTCTCGCCTCTAAAGAAACTATAAATTACGTTTATTTTATTTTATTTTACACAATTCTCATTCAAATTACAAGAACATGATTAAACAAAATTGAAATTTAAATATTGCTTGACCTCGAGAATAGCATGAGCACTGTGAGAAAAATGCATTCAGGGTCCTATATATTATAATAGGACAAAAA
The DNA here is from genome assembly GCA_036898215.1 of Platycarya strobilacea. Taxonomy (NCBI): domain Eukaryota; kingdom Viridiplantae; phylum Streptophyta; class Magnoliopsida; order Fagales; family Juglandaceae; genus Platycarya; species Platycarya strobilacea. Next base: position 49,511,444 of record CM072546.1, read on the forward strand.
AGATTAAACATTAATAATTAAAAAAAATTATGAAGATTTATTTATTGGTGAGAATAGCATGCATATTGCTCATGTTTCCAGGTAATGAAATGTGATGGGATCAAATATTAGTGAATCTCAGATGGTTAGGACCAATATTGGATCCCAAATAACATGCATATTCATTAATAAAAACAGTAATTGGAAAATAGCATTCAATTATTTTTAGATAAAAATGAGTATAAATTTATGGGTTTCCTTTTCTTGACCTAGCTATCACGATCTCCTCCTTTGCTTCTTTTTCAATTTTCTTTCTTTGGGTCTTTAATTTGGCCAATCAGCAAAAAAAAAAAAAAAAATCAATGGAATTTCATAACCCGAAGAACCCAAAAAATAATGGTCCATTATGGTATTTCCAAGCTAGCAACAACATGGACGCTTTAGTCCTAAATTCATAATCACAAACCAAAATACTTCAATCCTATCAAGAGATCAAGATAAGACGCAATAATATGTCATATACAAGAACAATCTCTCACATTTAATTTAAAAGATAATGTCATATATTGACAGAACTTTTTATGATATAATGAGAATATCATGACATTATATCTCCACAGTATCTTATATAATTTTAGAAAAATACCAAAATATGCATAAATCGAGTCTTATATTTCCAGTTTCTTATAGAAAAAACAACGAATAATTCCTACAAATATATGGTTGACACCATCCAAGAACTTGATATAAATTCAATAAATATATTCCATTAGTTAAGTCAAATAAAAATTGACTTAAATAAGACCAAATCTAATAATTAAAAATTGACTTAAATAATGCGGCAGAAGCGTTACCAACTTAAGGAAGAATAAGAAAGGGCAGTTATGTAATGACACAAGGAGGGATTAGACAGAAATTAACGTAGCGAAAGTGTGCAAAGAAACAAAAGAAGAGCGGCGTCTTTCAAGAGAACGAAACAAAGAACCAAAATTTCACCAAAAATTTTTTTTTTATTTAAAATCAATCAATGCCTCTTACAAATCACCCAGCGTAATATATCAAGGTTAAGAAAGGAAATTATTATTCAAAAAAAATTGATAACAAACTGGAAAGTAAATAACTTGAATTGTAAATAAGGAAATATTAATTATAAAGTTTTGCAAAAAATTCGTGTCTCAAAAGTTGGAAACATGAGTTTACGTTATTGCATGTCTAGTTTATTGTTAAAGATAAGATTTAGATGGGATAAGTTGAGATTAAAGTAAAAAATTGTTATAATATATTTTTTTAATATAATTTTTGTATTATATTAAAGTAAAATTTGAAAATATTTAATTTTTTATTTAATTTTATATTGAAATTTTTAAAAAATAGAATAATTAGATAAGATGATGATTTTTTTTTTAGATTTACTAGGGGTTGGTCCGACCTATCCCTCCTTAAAAGCAGCCCACCGCCTCCGAGGACGATGGATAACACCGCCCATCCCATCGGGACCGGCAAACTTTTGCGAGTTCACATCTTCGACGACAAGCTCCGACGACCTTTAATACGCCCCACAGAGGCTTAAATCCGAAATGTGTTCGGTATGGGATGGGCGGTGTCGCCCACCGCCACTAAAGGCGGCGGGTTTCGGCCCAAGGCCGAATCTTCTTAAAATTTATCTCTATTTTATTTTTTTATTATATTTTTATTTTTTATTATTTTTTATTATATTATATTTATCATTAGAAAAATAATCTAAATTGTTGGACTATTTTTGATATTGAAAACAGTCTGTTTTGCTCTCAGCGATTTTTTTTTTTTTTAAACAAACGAGTGTCTTGATTATCTTGCCTTTTTCTTTTTCTTTTTCTTTTTCTTTTTGGCTGTCGTGTCCTGCATCAGAAAATTCGGCAGTGGCCATAGCCCGTAAGCGTCAGCCTTTCCGTCAAAAATAGTGATAGGAGTACAAATTTTACTACTTATTCACAATTTTTATTGTATTGAATTTTTTTTCATCATTTTTTTAAGCATTTTTTTAATATTCTTAATTATTAATAAATAAATAAATAAAATATATAATTTTATTAATATTCACCTTCTTAATTACTAAATAAAATTAAAATTTAAATACAAAAATAATTATAAATCTATTATTTGTCAAACCATACAAAATCTAATTAAGTGAGAGGATCAGACTTCTATAATATATATATATATATTATCTGACATCTTTAAAACATTTTCATTAATTTATAAAGAGATTTATCAAATATAAATTTAATAATTTATATTAAAAATTACTTCACATTGATCTCATTAAAATATATTTTTTAAATTCTAAACTACAATAATATTTGAGAAACTCTTCAAATTTGAAGGGTTATAATTCATCCTTCGACATCTTATTACTTAAATATATTTTATTTCCTCTATACTTTTCTTTCATTTTTTTTAAATTTTTTCTATGAAATGAATGTATTTATTCTTTTTTTTTAATTCTAATTTTATAAAAAATTGTTGAAATAAGAATTTAAGTATTAAATTAAATTATTAACATACATATAATTAGTATAATTATAAAATAATGAAGAAATTTTAACAATATTTTTAAAAAATATTATTATATTATTATTTTAATGAATTTAATAATAAATTTAATATAAATTTATAATAAATATAATATATTCATCCCATTAAATTTATATTTCTCGTTAAATTTTAATAAATTCTTTAACAGGACAGAATGCTCATCTTTACTCTATAAAAAGCTCCACCTTTCCTTGGATCATCATGATCTGCTCGACGGTAACCTCTATGTAATATTGTGGCCTTGTATGTACACGTCGTACATACACGCGTAAAGCAGCTAGCTAGCTAGCTACCGGAATATCTCTCCAACAATTTATGCGTGTCAAACAATAAAAGATGCTGCTAGTTCATGATTGTAACAAAGCTCTCTTCTAGTTTTAGCCCCTCTTGGCTCTTGCAATCTTTTATATATCTAATATATATTCGAGGAAACTGTACTCTGCATGCAGAGTATACCATACCATTTTCATTGCAGTAATGGAGAGTTCGTCGGGGCAAATTATGGAAGTGAAAGCGGCGCCGGAAACCAACCAACAAAAGGTTACAAGCAAAAAGGGTGGCCCTAGAACCATGCCTTTTATCATAGGTAAGTTATTACGTCGTACTGTGATCTTCATATTTCGACCGCGTTGTCTTTGATTGATATATTTACTAATTACTTTCCCATATAAGTAATATTTTAGGGATGATTTCGAATTAGAATATTCTAATTAGTTACAAGTTTTATTTTTGATAATCAGCTAATGAGACATTTGAGAAGGTTGCGACTATTGGACTTCAAATGAATATGATAACATACCTGATAACCGAATATCATAAGGACCCTATCACCGGAGCTTCTGTATTGTTTCTGTGGTCAGCCATTTCTCATTTCATGCCTGTCTTTGGAGCTTTCCTCGCTGATTCCTACTTGGGTCGGTTTCGGGTCATTGCATATGGCTCTGTTATTAGCCTACTTGTAAGCATTCATACTAATCGTACTCTCCATTAATTGGCCCTTTTTTTTTCTTTTCTTTTTGTGGGTAAATATTTCCTTAGTTGCATTTACTTATATAAATATGTATTTGCCTCCAAAGCTGATGTGAGTGATCATGTCACTTTGTACAAAAAAAATTTAGTTGCTGAACAGTGTGGAGAACATGATATCATTCATGTTGGTGATACGGTAGGAGTTGATTTACCAAATATGTTCAAAATTTTGAATTGCAAGTAGAAGGAATTCATTTCATATCAGAGTGATACCTTCAACATATGCATGTTACAGCAATACTGCATACTAATTAATCTCCAGCCTATTTACTGATCTATCATCATATAATGAATAAGGTTTATTGACTACATAAAAGAGGGAGGCCATTTTTATAACTCTTAATGCTCTTAGCCAGCTTATCTAAATAAAGGGGGAGTTCTCTCCGGCCACTGGCCTCCTTGTTTGCTCGCCTGGACACGACAGTGGATGGAACTAAGAGTACTGACAACATGATGATGATCTCTTGCTTATTTAGTTGCTTCCCAACAAACAGAGCGGTAACTCCAAAGTAGTGGCGGTTGGTCCAAGGTCCAAACCTGAATTAGATTGATCATAGAAAACTATTATAGTCACAAAGAAATAGTTTTTGTTTTAATATTAATATTATTGTTTTGAGGTTGAAAATTTTGAATTATTTATTATATTTTATGTAAAAATTTGAAAAAATTCTTCTGATAACATGAGATTAGAAAATCATATGAAACACTTCTACTATTTAAACGGGGACAACAAAACACAACCAAATATCTAACATATATATATATATATATCTAGATCAAGAGCTTGACTGTAAGTACATCTCCTACAAGTTTGGCTAATAAATAAAAAGAAGATCAACTACTTATATATCCAGGATGTCATTTTGTTTTCACAGGGGTTGACGTTGTTATGGTTGACGGCAGTAATTCCGAAAGCAAGGCCTCCCTATTGCGATCTAATGCTAGGAAATTGTGAACCCCCGAAGACATCCCACCTCGCACTTCTCTATTCTTCGTTTGTTCTCATGTCCGTAGGAGCAGGTGGCATTAGGCCATGTTCCTTAGCCTTTGGAGCAGATCAATTCAACGAGGTAGACAGTGTCACAAAAGAGAAAATATTGCGACGCTTCTTCAACTGGTACTATGTTTCCATTGGAGTCTCGGTAACAATTTCAGCGACAGTTATAGTTTATATTCAAGAAGCAGCCGGTTGGGTCGTGGGTTTTGGAATTCCTGTCGGGCTCATGTTCTTGTCTGCTGTTATGTTTTTCTTGGGTTCTTCCCTTTATACTGTAGTAAATGCAAACAAGAGCTTGTTTACCGGATTGGCCCAAGCGGCTGTGGCAGCTTGGAAAAACAAACACCTTGCCTTGCCACCAAAGACTTCTGATGGATCATGGTACAATCACAAGGATTCAAACCAGCTTCTCATCGCCCCAACAAACAAACTCAGGTATTAATTAATTGAGAAGTGCTAATCATAAAGAGATTATACAAAAATAATTTTATAAACTAACATAATTTCATGTAATCCGTCAAATCTATTTTATAATAAAATAAATTTTATATTAATTTGATAAATCACATCAAATTATCTCAATTTGTGAGATTATTTTTATATAATTATTTTGTGATTAGAGTATTTGGCTTACTCTATATCATGATCATATCCAAATTCACACAACCTTAGAACCCCACCAAATCACTAATTCTTTTGGAGATCATTCTTTAGGTTTCTGAACAAGGCCTGCATCATTAGAAATCCTGAAAAGGATATGGATGCAGGGGGCTTGGCTATGGATCCATGGAGTCTATGCACAGCTACCCAAGTAGAACAGCTGAAAGCACTAATCAAAGTTCTACCAATTTGGTCCACAAGCATAATGGTCGCTGTGACACTAAACCAGCAAGTATTTTCCATCCTCCAAGCGCGCACCATGGACAGACGCTTCATAAAAAACTTCAAAATCCCACCAGCCACCTACGTCGTCTTTGCAATCCTTAGCATGGCAGCAACGGCAGCCATCTACGATGTAATTTTGGTTCCCTTGATATCAAAGTTCACCAAACGGCGGCGTGGGCTTAGCCTCAAAACACGGATGGGGGTTGGAGTGGCAATCACATGCGCGGCAACTGCAGTTTCAGCAATAGTAGAGAGCAAACGTAGAAAACAAGCAATCAGAGGAGGGTTAGCTAATAATCCTCTTGGGTTAGTGAACATGTCTGCAATGTGGCTGGTGCCACAATATTGCCTTCATGGAGTTGCTGAGGCCTTCAACATAATTGGGCAAATAGAGTTTTATTATTCACAGTTCCCTGAGAGCATGAGTAGCATTGCCATGGCGCTTGTGTCTCTTGGGTTTGGTGTGGGGAACTTGGTGGCTAGTCTTATAGTCACTATTGTGAGTGAAGCGACCAAAAAGGGGGGGAAAGTGAGTTGGGTTTCAAAGAACATCAACAGGGGCCACTATGATTACTATTACTGGTTACTGACCATTTTAAGTGTTGTTAATGTCTTTTACTACATTTTATGCAGTTGGTTATATGGAAGTGAGGATAAGGATCATGAGATGGATCATGGCATGAAAGAGGAGGATAAGGCCAAGTACTACTCCAAGACCTCTTCCCCTTATGTCGAGCCCAAAGATGTTTGATTTGTATAAAATTTTAGTTAACTCATAATATATTTGCATCAGAGCTTTATCAAAAGCCTCGAAAGAATCAGTTACTTGGAAGAAATGGTAGTTAGAAAGCTTTTAATATAAGTTCTACTTTCTTTGTTATTTGTATGAGCAAAAAAGATCTAGTAACTCCAAACTAGATAGCTACCTCAGTTAATTTTATCCTAATATTGAAAGTGAATGGCTAACAGATGCAGAAGCTATTGAACTCCTGGAAATATAATTTAGAGGCCTTCAACTTTGTATATGCTAATATTGGAAAGTGGTTGACTACTGATGGTTAAGAAACTTCAAGATGCAGGAGAGTCTTCATCAATATTAGAGAATCTGTTGAGAGAAAAAAAAAAAAAACTTCTCCAGATGTTTGATGAATGTCAAATTATGATAAACATGTCAATAGACTAGGCAATAAGGCAGCACATAATCTTGCCCGATAGACTTGGAATGTTGAAAGTATAGCAATGTGGTGGGGGGTTATATGATATATCCCAAATTTATTTCTCTAACTATGTATATGGCTTGATAAATGCTTGTAATGTTTATTATAATGATATTTGCTCTCGTATATTTAAAAAATAAATAATAAAATAATAAAAAAACAGAAAAAAAAGGCTACCTCAATTTTATAATATGACCTCATAAAATGATTTTTTTTTTTTTTAAAAAAAAGTAAAAGTCAGTGTGTAATATAGGCCGACTCTTGAGTAGAGATTTTTTGTTTTTAATATTTGAAAAAAGATTGATTGTGTTATTTTTTTAAGAAGAGGATAGTACTCTAATTTATTCAAAAATCCTCGCTTATAATGAAAGAAAATCGTAATTACAACACACACTTGAGGATATAAATAAGTATATATAAAACTCAGGCATCACAAATACTAAAACATTCCATCACAGTACAAAATATAAAGGACTACAGGGTAAATCAAAACTAAATATGAGAGAACCAACCCTAAACTCAAACAAAACCTGCAAAAAAAAAAAAAAAAAAACAAATAAAAAAACAAATAAATCACAAACAACTTACCAAGATAACAAAAGATTGATTGCACTAGCGAGCACGTCCTGTGATAAAAATTGGGTGGCACAGAAGCATGATCACCTATATATTACATTCTTATTTCACTTTATTTTATTATATAAAATAATAATAGAATCCCTTTTTATCTTTTAAAATAAATTTTAAAAATTGATGATTGGGATCACCTCATTATAGTGAAAATAAAATAAAAATGAGATGATAGCGAAATAGTCATAGTTTTTCTAAGGCATTTATTCATGACATTTTTAAATATAATTAATGGATTTTTTTCTGAGGTGGAATTTTCTTCAGTTTTGAACCAAGGGAATAGATTATAGTACTAGACTAAATTTTTTTTTTTTAATGTTTTTGGAAAGTACTGTGCCAGTTGTCAACAGAGAATATAAGTACGTATAGGATATTTTCTAGTTGAAAAGTATTATTTTGTCAACTTATTCGTAATAAAATATAATAAATAATGTTTAGAGCGGTGGAGTATGTAAATGTCTAACAGCATTAGTAATAATCTTGTTATTTTTTTTAAAAAAGTATAATTTTACACATTTTTTTTAAAAAATTGATCATGTTTAATTATTAGTGAGAAAAAAAATATAGAGAAAGAAAAATATTTTTTTACTTATACTTTTTTAAAAAAAATTTAACAAGATCATTATTAATATTCTAAAGAACGTGCTACATCGTCAACTCATATCACTACAAGATTTTGACCTTTTGGCTACCAATTTCTTTTCTGCAACATACGTCCGTGGAAAAAAGTGACTTATTAACATCACATTTATTAGTAGTTATAAAATACTAGTTATTGCCACAATATATTAGTGGTGGCTAAAATTTGGTGGGAAAAAAATATTTGCCAAAAGAAAATAAGTTATTTCTACAATATTAATTTGGTGGAATGTAAAGATGAGTAGACATTATGATATTTTTGGAAAAAAAAGCTTTTCCCACGAGCTGAACTTATTTTTGCGGCGACATTGTCTCGCGGCAAATAGTTTTAGCAAACACAGGCCACCCTCCGTGACTTATTATTTTATGCCGCGACATATTTTACTAATAGCGGCGCCTAGTGTTCGCCGCAAAAGCCTCTTATTATTTTTAAATACCTTTCCCATGCCCAAAGCTACGCCGTTTTGGTATACAATTAAAATAAACCCTCTCCCAATTCAAAATCAGACTTCAGTTCACCCAAACCCTCGATCTCTCTCTTGTCTTCCTCTCTTCTCCTTCGACCACATCCATCTGCCAACCATCACAGAGGCGCTGCGCCACCTCAAAATACTAGGCCTTTTTTGCTGCTTCTGCTACATCTGGGTTCTCTCCATTCCTCTCTCTTAACCAGGTCTGATATCTCGTTGTTTCTACGCCACCCATTTGAAAAAGAAGAATTGTCGATGTTCTTTTTGTTCATTGCAAATTTATGTACAATATTTGTTCTTTGATTTAAAATATACCAGGAATATGCACGAGAGTCTGATAATCTAAGTCTTGGAATATTTTTTTGTTATTATTATTTTTTTTGGGTATATTTTGGTGTCCTATGAAAATGGAGATGTACACTATTTCACTTCAAGAAGGCAGTTTTATATGGGGATTCAAGCTGCTATTTCTTCTGGTAGCGCAAGTTGAAATATTTTGTCTTCTTGGAAATGTCGGCTTGTAAAAAATAATTTTTGGCACGAGTAGTTTATGTCGATTGCTTAATTTAGTTCGGGCTGAGCTTTCAGTCGTTGCAATTGTTTAACGCTAAAAGGACAAAGCTCCTTGAACTCATGAAATGAACAATATAAAGGAATGAAATATTTTAAGAAAGATATATTCTTAGTTAATTTGTTTAATTGTGAAGATCATATCGGTTCTTCTCAATTAATTGTAGGCTGCTTCTCGTTCCTAACTTGAAATATGTCATCTATTGTGTGTTAGATTTACGTCTCCTAGAAAACTGCCAACTAGTTTGTCATTGCATACATGCATACCTACATGGAAGGGGATGGACAACCCCTATTTCCATTGAAAGAATAAATAAACCATAGAAAAAGAGGGGAAGGGGGGGTTGGGGGGGGGGGGTGGAGGGGGACTTTTTACTAGGCTATTGTGTTCTTGTCTCAATTCTCACTCAGGAATTATTTATTAGTTTCTTCTCCTGATTCCATGTGTGATTCAACTGGTAGCTCCTGCCATAACCTAAATTGCATCTCTATTCACCTAGCCTGAGGTGGTTTTATCTATTGTCCTTTTTTCAAAAGATACAATTTTTTTTCCTTTAAATTTTCCTGTGCCCAAAGAAATGCTATATTTCTGCCATTGTTTGCTATGCCAAACACCTTCTTCTCAATCCCCTATTACCTGTTTGCCCTTTAAGCATTTCCTGCATGGTGTTTAGCCTTGTAATCATGATCTTCATTCTTTCAAAACTTCTTTTACATATTATCTTCAACTGATCCCTATTTTGTTCGTTTTATGCAGTTTGAGAGTTTTTACCTTTGTCGGGGTTGTTGGGATCTTCATTCTTCTTCCGGTCAATTATCTAGGAAATCAGCTAAATGTTGATATTTCTGATTTTTCTCACCTTACAAACAAGTCGCTGGACTCTTTCAGTATTTCTGATTTTTCTCACCTTACAACTAAGTCGCTGGACTCATTTCCTATCTTTTTGAAGGCTTCAATTAAATTAAATTATATTTAATTTAATTTAAACTCCAAACTTTATTGTCTACTTATTGTCCCAATTATTCAAGTCATAGTTGCTTTTTACTAGTTAATAGTTTGAAATGTCTATGTATGAACATAACCAATTCTGTGGTCTACATATAGTACCAATATTTTTGGATTTCTGAAATGTACGTCTAGCATTTTATCTTTGGGAGAAACCTTTCCATGTACATATAATATTGAAAGCATTTCTTGTAGATTGCAAGTCCCTAGACATGCCTTTTTTGAAGCACTTGAGGTGAATTATTATTGGTGTAACATTATAACTGGTATTTATATATTATGCTATTATAACTGGTATTTTGGGGTTTGGGGGGGAGGTGGGGCCTTAACATTATGGATTTATCTTTTCTTTAAAAACCTCACTTATAAAATCATGGTTTTGTAACAATTATGTGTTTATTTTTTGCAGGGTGATACAGAGAAGTTGTACAAAAAGCTTTCTCACTGGAAACTGAACAAACATACCACACAAAGGTTCAGGCGTGATGGCTTTTTTGAAATTTTTGGACGAAAGATTGATCTTGTAGATCACTATAAAAAGACGTTGGAAGATTTATAAGATAATGTGAGATTGGAACAATCTTTATTAGCAGGAAATGTGTGTTATTTTTTATTAGAGATTTTCTCTAACAAGCTTGGTAATGAATTTATCTTAGATGGATCCATCTTAGATAGGATTGAGATTTTCTCTACTGAAACTTTTATGTATATTTCAGGCCAGTGACCTTTGTAAGTTATTTATTTTAATTTGAATATCTTTAACCCTTTCTTTGTGTCATGTGTTAAACTAATGGAGATAAGAATGTATTTTTTTTAACAGTTTTCTTCAACTCTAATATACTTGATTTATGTAGTTGAGATTGTGGTTAAGTGAGGTATGTTTAAGAGCATGAATGTACTAAAGCTGCTAGCTGTCCATGGTGTAGTAAAAAAATTTGCTATGCTCTGTTTTGGGGTTTCAACCAGTCCATTTCTTCTCCATTTTTTCATTTGCATCTTTTGCTCAACCAAAGTGATTTGTTTGTATAAAAAACTATGGAAAACAAGGGACAAAACCAGCCATCTTGTGAGCTTTAACTCTTCATTTAATTTGGTTCCAACAAGCTATTAAAAAGCTGTCAAATGTCATTTTTGGTTAAAATTCCAGCCATCTTGTGAGCTTTAGCTATATTGCACATTTCTTCATGCTAATTGTGCTAGCACTTTTTTACATGTAAAATCTTAGCGATTTCAGTATTTGATAGTTTTGGAGAAATTCTATATATCTAGGATCTAGTATGTGGTTAGGATGCTTCATTCATAGTTTTGCTATTTTTTTTTTTATTGATAAGTGTTGAACTTTAATTTCTATTTGTAGGTCAAGATGATTAGACACTCATTGTTTTATTGGTTCCTTTGGTTATTGGACTTGATGCATTTGAGAAGAGCTACATGTAATGGGGTTTCACTTGTGTTGATGTTTGAGCATGGAATAGAGTTGGATAAAGTTGAACTGTTTTGAAATATTGGGATTAAGTGATGGAGTAGTAGTGAGTTTGTAAAACATGATGTTAGGTTTCTAAAACTTGAATATATTGGGTATGGATTAAGTTTGTACAAACAAATATAAATTTTTCTAAGATTTTCCTTTTAAATTATTGTTAGTTTGAACTCCTCTCTCTAATGTTAGGATATATTTATTTTAAATTATATTAGATATGATTATTTTTGGCTCAAAGAGTAGCCTGCAAATTATGTAATTTTTTTTTCTGAAATTTATTAGCATTTGCCATGAATGCAATTCATGTCAATATACTTTTTACTATTATTCATGGTTCGTGGGTAAAAGTTTTTTCTGGTCTATTGTCTTCATGGATAGTATCAACTTTGCACTACAATGAAGTGGATGGAAATATTAATTGCCACGAATTTTTCATGTTATATCCACAATGTCAGGTGGTGGGAAAAAGTTAATATTTGCCATGAAAATAATTTTTGGTGGAAAATTATTTTTGTTCATAGATTATATGCCACCAACATTCCACCAATAAAATTGGTGGAAAAAAAATATTTCCCACTTAACATATACTTTTTTCACCATATAGCTTTGTGGCAAAAAGGCCAAAATCTTGTAGTGAAAATCATTATTAATATTCTAAAGAACGTGCTACAACGTCAACTCATATTGATCGTTGGACAGTTTTTATTATTTTATTTTTATTATTTTAAAATATTTTGAAAAAATATTAATATAATAATAATTATTTCCTTAATTATTAAATATTTTTTTTTTAAATATATATATATGTTGAACATAAGTGTCAAATAAAGTGTAGATAATAAACTTATTCAATGTCAAGTGGTGTTCAATTTTTGAGGGAAAAAAAAGTGTGCATACAGAATTTATATAAATAATTAATTTTTTAAATAGTTAATTTCCCTCATTTTTAGAAAGATCATATAATATTTACATAAGATCTAATATTATTTCAAAATATTATCCTGTCATATTTTATGTATATTTTAATCAAAATTGAAAGAGTGAATAGAGAGTTTGGTAAACTTCTCTTTAGGGAGTACGTGAAAATCTGTTAGCTCTTAAGACGCCCTCTGGCGATTTTCATTATCTGTTAGAGTTAGCTCGTCTTCTTGCCTGTGTGAGGGGAAGCAGAGTTTCGGCTCCATCTCTCCCTCTTCCTCTTTGTTTCCTTCTTCTCTTATTTTTTTTTTCTTCTCTCCTTTTTCCTTGCCACCTCTTTGTTTGTCAGTGATAGTGGGTTTCGGATTTTTTAGGTTTTGAGGCTGGATTTGCAGTTGTAGAGGTAGCGAAAGCCCAAAGACCGCCACGCGTGGTGTCGCCGACCTTTCCGTCCGCTAATCTGGTCGTCGTTGGGAGTTTTTTGTTATTTGGTGAGGCACGTAATCTTCACGCGCGAGATCCGATTGGTTGGATCTTGCTACTGGTAGATCATCTCACGCTGACAGAGACGATCCGGGGTGGTGGTGCCTTCCAGGCATACGACGCTGAAATTCTAGAGTGGCGCATGCTGTTTACGCACTATCGTAATAGGCCTCTGTTGGTTGTGTTTTGTATTTTGCTAGTTGTGTTTTATTGTTGTTGTGTTGTTTATTTTTGATTATATAGTGTAAATATAAAAATGAGAAATAATCTCCCGAATTATAATTCATTAGGAATTTAGTTTTTTCTTTAAAGAGAAACTTGGTAATTACCTCCTTAGGAGGTAGTATTTGGTTCTCTCAAATTTTCTAAGAGAAATTGAAACTGTTCCTCATAATGTAATTAGTTAATCAGTTGATTAAAATATAGATTTCTTGTATCTTTAATTTCAATTAATGAAATTATTTCTAAAAAAAAAAAAAAAAAAGAGCGAATGACGTGGCTGCCTGCCAAGCAGAGCTAAAAGACGGATCCAACCCGACCCCCGCTTCTCTCTCGACTCTCGCTTGTATATGTACACACGGCTACTTGTGCAATATCAATCCCACGCCTATCGCTACCCAACGTCCGATCTCTCTCTGCATTTCGTTTCCACCACCGTAGATCATACCGGCAATGGCTCCTATTACCGTCGGCGACGTGATACCAGATGGTACGCTAGCCTACTTCGACGAGAACGACAATCTCCAATCGGCTTCCGTACACTCCCTCGCCGCGTGTAAAAAGGTCATCCTCTTCGGTGTCCCCGGTGCCTTCACCCCTACTTGCAGGTAAACCCTTTTCCGTTATAGTTTGCTGTGTTTTTGGTTTTCTAATCAAACATTGGGAGGTCTTTTCGAGGTTGTTTCCTAATATTTTGTCCTCTACTCTCTACTTTGTCTTCGAATATTGAACTCAAATAATGTTGCTCTCTACCTGTTAAATGTTGAATATATAATATTTTGGACGTTTCATTCAAAGTGAAATAATGGATGATAATGAGTAGTAATTACTGCTTCAGTTGGTCGGATTTGGATACGTGAATCAGGGACTGTCTGATTTCTTTAGTTGATTGTTTTTGTGTGTGGCAAAGCTTGAAGCATGTACCGGGCTTCGTTGAGAAAGCAGAGGAGCTAAAATCAAAGGGCGTTGACGATATTCTCTTGATCAGCGGTATCATCCCTATCCTCTAATCTATATCTTATATCTTTCCAAGCATTCATGCCATCCCAAGCTGAATTACTGAATGAATGTTGATGGCAGACAGGCAGAACAGCGCCTTCAAAAATTTATTTTGAACACGAAGTGAAATTCCATTTGTGTTATCATTGTTTTAAAATTTGTTTATACGAGTATTAAAGCAGATTAAGATATTATATTCATCCTGAATTCCTTACTTTTAATTGTTCATTAGATTAGTATAAAAATATATGGTCTATTAGATATGAAGTTTCTTTAAATTTGGTTTGACTGTGTCCTGCTATTTGTGGATGTTATGAAATTTCTTGTGGAAATCCTTGCATGTAACTGAAATTGTACTTTTTATGTATTCTGGAGTTTTTTGTTATATTCTTACTTATAAAAAAAAATAAAATAAAGAAGTAATTGCTTACCCATGCATGTCTTAAAGAAAGAAGTCTCGCATAAATTTTTTTGAGCCTTTGCAGTTCTTGCTGTATGTATTTGGGTAGAATGCGATAAGTACTTCATGAAAAAGAACACTACAAGTTTAGCATCATATTGCCATGTTGGACATGTATATGTGCGTGACTGTTTGATACCATTCCAGGTACAATCTCCTGTGCTTTGTGTTGTTTTCAGTACTGTTTGCCAATCCAGAACTGTTATATCAATACTTTTCATGTAACCTAACTTCCCTAGATGTTAAACTGATTGCAGACTATGTTACAACTTTATGAAGCGATTTAATGCAAGTTTATCTAAGATTGATCCTGGGATAATCGCCTTTTAGGACATTAGTTGAATCATGCTTCAGTTTTTCATAATCTGAAAATAAATTCTGTCCGATTTGTTGAGGACCACCCATGTGTTGATATTCTCCAACTCATCTTGAGGTCCACCCATGTGGTGATATTCCACATTGTGATGAGAACCACCATGTGTATTGGAATGATTAAGCATCTCCAGCTCATGTTACATGGAGGGAGAAGTCTCCAACCTCTCCTATAAATAGGAGAGGAATGTTGAAGTTAAGATCATCCCAACAAGAAGAAGTGTTTGAGTGTGTGAGAGTGTAAGTGCCATTTGAGAGATAGAGAAGCATTGAGAGTGTTTGTAATCTTGTACAAACATTTTGAATAGTAAGTTTCCGCTCCAGTGGACGTAGGCAAATTGCCGAACCACTTCAATATTGTCTCTATCTATTTTATGTTTGTTTTCTGGGCAGCATTAGGCTCAACTGAGTTTTCAAACGATTTATCTCCACCTTGCTTTTACATGCAATCAACATATCATCCAGAAAATTTCAGTTGCTCGAAATCAACTTTTGATCACACCAAAACGTTTCTCTCGTCAAGACGGATCCATTGCAGCGAACGGCATCGAAAACGAACATCGGAGGAGCCCGTACGCGCCATTTGAAGGTCGGAGCGTGTATCACAAGCGCCCAACAGATCTGGACCGTCCGATTTTCAGATTTGATTTTGAGCTTGATCTTAGCCATTTGGAGTCCGATTTCGACGATCAAATAGTACTTTCCAACTATTTGGATTATTCCAGACTCATCCGTACGGTTAGAATTTCGAAATTTATCTTCTAAAATTTCTTAATTAATATGGAAGGTGTTGGGGAAGTTAAGAACTCTGGAAATGCCAGTAGTTCAGAGCGTAGGTCCACAGTTTCAAATGCCAAGTTTGAAGTTGAGAAGTTTGATGGAACTTCTAACTTTAGTATGTGGCAATGTGAAGTGATGGACGTTTTGATCCAACAAGAGTTGGATATGGCGTTGGAAGCGAAACCCAACGATATGTCAGATAAGGATTGGAGGAAGCTTAACACCCAAGCTTGTAGTACAATCCGTTTGTGCCTTACTAAAAATCAGAAGTATTTTGTCATGAGAGAGACAAATGCAAATGAACTTTGGCAGAAATTAGAGGATAAGTTCATGAAGAAAAGCATTGAGAGCCATTTGCATTTGAAGAAAAAGCTATTCAGATTCCAATTTCGTGAAGGTATTAGTATATCTGAACATTTGAATAGTTACAATCAAATTCTTGCTGATCTACTAAACTTGGATGTTGAAATCCAAGATGAAGATAAGGCTTTACTTTTGTTAAATTCCTTACCCGATACATATGATCATTTAGTTACAACATTATTGTATGGGAAGGAGAAAATTAGTTTTAACGATGTATCTAGTTCTCTGATTAGCAATGAGTACCGAAAAAAGGATAAGCAGGTACAGCTAGATACATCAAGTGAAGCACTGATAGCAAGAGGGAGATCGCGGTCAAGGTATCCCGGAAAGAAGAAAGGTTTTCAATCGAAAACTCAGACCACATCACGTGGTTCATCAGTCGGCAGAAAACTCGCCAAAGATGAGTGTTCCTATTGTCACGACAAAGGATACTGGAAAAATGATTGTCCCAAATTGAAGGGACAACAGAAGAATCAACCAATCACAGCAAATGTCGCGAACAGAGATGAAGATCTAGACATTGCCTTAACAGGTTCATCATTGATTTGTCATCCTGATGAATGAATTATGGATTCCGGATGCACCTATCATATGTGTCCCAATCGGGACTGGTTTACTGACTTCACAGAGATTGAAGGTGGAGCAGTACTTATGGGCAACGACAGTGCCTGTAAGACTCGAGGGATAGGGAGCATTCGGTTGAAGCTGCACAATGGAACTGTCAAGACTCTGACCGAAGTTCGATTCGTCCCGGACTTGCGGAAAAATCTTATCTCATTAGGATCTCTGGATTCAAAGGGATTCAGAATCACTATTGAAGACGGAACTCTCAAAGTGGTAAAGGGAGTTCAGGTGGCTATGAAAGGCTTGAGGCGAGGAAACCTGTATTTCTTGCAGGGAAGTACTGTTGTTGGAAGAGCTTCTACAAGTTGTGAGAAGCTAGATGAGACTGATGCTGACACTAACAGACTTTGGCATATGCGTATGGGACACGCTGGAGAAAAAGCTTTGCAAACACTCGTAAAGCAAAACTTACTCAAAGGTGCCAAGACTGGTAAATTGTCTTTTTGTGAGCACTGTGTATTAGGCAAGCAGACGCGGATCAAATTCGAAACCGCTGTTCACAATACACAGGGGATACTTGACTATGTACACTCCGATGTTTGGGGACCTACCAAAATTGCATCTTTGGGAGGTAAGCATTGGTTTGTAACTTTTGTAGATGATTATTCTCGTCGTGTGTGGGTGTATACGATGAAGAATAAAGATGAAGTGTTGAACATCTTTCTTGTTTGGAAGAAGATGATTGAGACTCAGACCGGCAGAAAAATTAAGCGGCTCAGATCAGATAATGGAGGGGAGTATACTCTAGACCCTTTCATGGAAGTATGTCGGAGAGAGGGAATAGTCAGACACTTCACGGTACGAGGAACACCGCAGCAAAACGGTGTGACAGAACGGATGAATCGTACTTTGCTAGAGAAAGTACGATGTATGTTACTGAATGCTGGATTCAATAAACAATTTTGGGCTGAAGCTGTGACATATGCATGCCACCTCGTCAACAGACTACCCGCAGCTGCTAATGGCGGGAAAACACCCATTGAAATGTGGAAAGGTACACATGCTACTGATTATGACTCTTTACATGTTTTTGGATGTCCATCTTACTATCATGCTAAAGAAAGTAAGCTTGACCCTAGAGCCAAGAAAGCAAAATTTTTGGGTTTTAGCTCTGGTGTAAAAGGGTATAGACTCTGGTGCATAGAGTCTAAGAAGGTAATTATCAGTAGAGATGTTACTTTCAAAGAATCTGAGATGCTTAAGTCACATAAGCATAAAGATTCCAATGAAGGCAGCTATGATGGCGAAACACCTGGTGATTCGCAGAAGGTGGAGTTTATCACTCCAAATGATTCAAGAGAAGACAGACAAGAGGAGGTTGATAGTCCAGTCATAGCACCTCCAAGTCAAATTGAATCAATAGCAACCAACAGACCGAGACGAGAGAAACGTGTACCGACACGTTATGCAGACTACGTGACATATGCACTACCAGTTGAAGGAGGTGAGATCCCCACCACTTACAGAGAAGCCATACAATCCAGTGAAAAGGATGAATGGATAAAGGCGATGACTGAGGAGATGCAATCTCTTCATAAGAACCAGACTTGGGAACTTGTGCCACTACCACAAGGAAAGAAGTCAATTGGCTGTAAGTGGATCTTTAATCAGAAAGATGATCAAATTGCTAAAAATAGAATTCGATACAAAGCTAGATTGGTAGCCAAGGGCTACGCTCAGACAGAAGGAATTGACTACAGTGAAGTATTCTCTCCTGTTGTGAAGCATTCATCCATTCGGATATTGCTAGCTTTGGTTGCACAATATGATCTTGAGTTAGCACAACTTGATGTGAAGACAGCTTTCTTGCATGGTGATCTGGAAGAGGATATTTATCTGTCTCAACCGGAAGGGTTTAAAGAAACTGGTAAAGAAAAACTGGTTTGCAGACTGAAGAAATCTCTCTATGGACTGAAGCAGTCACCTCGGCAATGGTACAAGCGGTTTGACCGTTTTATGATGGATCTGAAATACACTCGTTGCCAATACGATCATTGTGTGTATTTCAGAAAACTTGCAGATGGATCTTTCATTTATTTGCTTTTATATGTAGATGATATGTTGATTGCATGTAAAAGCAAGGTGGAGATAAATCGTTTGAAAACTCAGCTGAGTCATGAGTTTGAAATGAAAAATCTAGGAGAAGCACAAAGAATATTGGGGATGGAGATCAGCAGAGATAGGGTGAAATGTACAGTTCACCTTACTCAGAATCAATATCTGATGAAAGTATTGCAACGCTTCAATATGGACTCAAAGTTGAAGCCTGTGAGTACTCCAATGGCCCCATATTTTAAGCTCAGTGCATTGCAGTCTCCTAAAGATGATGAAGAGCGGGACTACATGAAAAATGTCCCATATGCAAGTGTTGTTGGTAGCCTAATGTATGCCATGGTGTGTGCACGACCTGATATCTCCCAAGCCGTCAGTTTGGTCAGTCGTTATATGCATAATCCTGGAAAGAAGCACTGGCATGCGGCTAAATCGATTCTACGGTATATTCTAAGAACCGTAGATCTTGGTTTGAAGTTCGAGAAGAGTGAAGATAATCTAGTAACTGGATACGTTGACTCAGACTATGCAGGTGATCTTGACAAACGGCGATCGACAACTGGATACGTGTTCACTATGTCTGGAGCACCAGTTAGTTGGCGATCAACTTTGCAGTCTATGATTGCACTGTCATCCACAGAGGCTGAGTATATGGCTGTAACAGAAGCTGTAAAAGAAGCCATTTGGTTACAGGGACTGGTAACAGATTTGGGAATTGAGCAGCAAAAAGTTACCGTTTACTGTGACAGTCAGAGTGCAATTCATTTGGCCAAGAATCAAGTTTATCACTCTCGAACAAAACATATAGATGTCCGTTTCCACTTCGTATGTGAGATATTGGAAGAAGGGGACATTCTACTTCAGAAGATTGGCACTGAAAATAATCCAGCAGATATGTTGACAAAAGTTGTCACTGGAATCAAGTTCCAACACTGTTTTGACTTGATTAATATCTCACACTGATGAGCACCTAAGGGTGCATTGGTGCCTTAAGGCGCATTTGATAGCGGAAATCTTTCATGGAAAACGAACATTTCAATAAGGAGGTGAAATCATTGCAAGGATGCAACATGTAGTATGGCACACTTGGGTGGAGGGGGTGATTGTTGAGGACCACCCATGTGTTGATATTCTCCAACTCATCTTGAGGTCCACCCATGTTGTGATATTCCACATTGTGATGAGAACCACCATGTGTATTGGAATGATTGAGCATCTCCAGCTCATGTTACATGGAGGGAGAAGTCCAACCTCTCCTATAAATAGGAGAGGAATGTTGAAGTTAAGATCATCCCAACAAGAAGAAGTGTTTGAGTGTGTGAGAGTGTAAGTGCCATTTGAGAGATAGAGAAGCATTGAGAGTGTTTGTAATCTTATACAAACATTTTGAATAGTAAGTTTCCGCTCCAGTAGACGTAGGCAAATTGTCGAACCACTTCAATATTGTCTCTATCTATTTTATGTTTGTTTTCTGGGCAGCATTAGGCTCAACACGATTAATTTGCCCAATTTTCATGACATAATTTGGAATCAGTAGAAGTTGATTTTTTTTCAGCTATTTTAAAATTTGTATTGCAGTGCTGTTAACCAAATTCATTCTTTGTGTTTGAGAATGGCCTACTTATTCTGTTTAACACCCTGGAACCTAACAAAAAAGCTATAGTTCTTTTGTCCCTCCAATATGAGACCGCTGAAACTATTTTAAATCCTGGTGATTAAAGTGAAATAAGTAGTTGGATCATCGTATTCCTTTTTCTCAATGAGAAATGTTTAGTCTACACGTAAATTTTACATAATCAAATTTATATATTGATGTGGTTTAATATGATTCAATCAGATTGTATAGTTCTTTTTCTTATAAAGTAGCCTAATATGTCTCGTTCTCAATTTACTATTCTGCATTTTGATGATTTCAATATGTGTCCTATTCATGCCAATGGATATTTATTTCCTTAAAGAAAAAAGGGAAGTCAGATTTTTGGATCTGATATAGAAGCTGGAAAAACTAAATTTCTTATTGCAAACATGGGATTTTTACTTCAGTTTTGACTCTCATTTGCAGTTAATGACCCCTTTGTTATGAAGGCATGGGCCAAAACTTTCCCTGAGAACAAGCACGTCAAGTTCCTTGCAGATGGCTCAGCAAAATACACCCATGCTCTTGGTCTTGAGGTTGACCTTGCAGAGAAAGGACTTGGCACTCGTGCTAGGAGGTTTGCTCTCTTAGTTGATGACCTCAAAGTGAAGGTCGCAAACGTTGAATCTGGGGGTGCATTCACCGTCTCCAGTGCTGACGATATCCTCAAGGCACTTTAAATATTCATTCATACCCATGCTTCCTTTTGTTTTTATGAGCTCTTTCTGCTCACTATGAATGCAAAAATAAAGATGTTGAGTGTTACTCCTTTTATTGTGGATTTTGGCTCAATATTATGCTTAAGAACAATACTTTGGCATTAGATTCTGCTTACATGATTGTCACGGATGTGGAATTAAAGATGCTTCAAGGTTGCTTATTATTTTGGTTGTGTAAATCGTGGGACTATGAGGATGCTACAATAATTAATAATATTAATAATTGCTTTTGTTCCAAATGTTGTTGGGTAAAATTAAAATTTTGAGGTTGGATAAGGGATACTCAAATATTCTATATTTATTTTAGAAAATTTATACTTTTCACATGAAAAATGCTTGAACAATGAAAGAATTTGTATCCATGTTTCGATTCCTTGTGATAATCTCATTCCTCAATATTTTTGTTATTTTAATACGGCATAATCTCCTTATACAAAGGAAAAGGTACGATGAAACCAAATACACGATAGAAGTACTGTTGATTTCTAGGGAGTCATGGTCCTCCTCAAGCTCGATCCAAAATGCCACTGTAAGAAAAATGGATAGAAATAATCAACTTGTTGCAACCAAAATAATTATTTTCGTTGGAAATAATTTTTTGCAACGTTATTTCCTACCTTTTGCGATGAAATTTGATGCTGCAAAAGGCCTATTAAATATTTGGACATAAATTGAAATTGTTGATTGGGAAGCAGATGATAACCATGCAATTACAAGTCGGTATGTTTGGGTGTTTAGCTAATCTCAGTCTATTTTAAACAAATTATTTATTTATGCGACTCAATATTTTTTTTAACTATTTATTAAAGAAAAATTAACATATCTTATTCTCCTCCGTATATACATTCAAATACAAATCTTAATCTAATTCATAAATTTAAATATTATTATTCACATATCAATTCAAATTATTTAAGATCATCTCAACATTCAAATGCAATTTTAAAATTTGACAGATTTTTCTGTTGGGAATCTGGACCTCCCAAATTCTCTCCACCAAGATATAATTTTGACAGAATAACAAGAAAAATAGAGAAATAAACACAACACAAGAATTTACGTGAAAAACTCCAAAACAAGAGAAAAACCATCAGACCCAGAGAAGAAAATACACTATGTGAAAAATTGTTGCAATCACACAATTTTTCCCCTCACCTCAACGATACCCACAAAAACTTCTCCCACTAGTAAAACTCTAACTTTTACCTCTCTTCCTTTCACATACAAAAAAAGACAACAGATGAATTTTACTAAAGTCAAAAGTTACTAGATAAGTTTCTGACTGGTATAATTAACTAAGAAGGCTAAGCCTCCTTTTATAACCACATGGGTTTGTCCCATTTTACAAACCTCATTGATGTGGGATTAACAAAATGAGCAAAAAGTCAACAATCTCCACATTGTGACTTTGACTGATTCCACAGCCACGCGCCACCGCAATGAGGATCTTCATAACTTCCGCTATCATGATTCACCATAAAAGCATAATCAGTCAGAATAAACCAATTCCAAGCATTTCACTTCGGCCCATGTCGAAAATAACCTTACTGAAAAATTATGGTGTAACTTCCACGTTTGGCTTTTCTAAAAGTTCATCAGCCATCGATATGAATTTCCACCACACACCTTGTATCAATGTCAAACCAATGCCCGTGTGCAAACTAGTGGAATAATTAACATTAACACATCCTCTGTCATGGCAACTTTGGGATTAGCGACATGCCATGAGGATGTACATGTCTCTTTTTAACAAACATTGTCTTCTATAAAGAGAGATACGATATTAGTTTCATTGTCAGTAATTCCATTTACTGAGTTGGAGTCTCTTGTCGAACCTGCTCCACCTCTTGGACAATTTATTCTGACGTGCTCAGGTTGTCCACACACCCAGCAGATTACTTTCTTCTTCATGGAGTTATTTCTCTTCCAATCACCAACTGTCACTAGTGCTAAGTTCTCAGGTGAACCATTACTTCCACTACTTAGTCTTCTTTCTTCAGAAAAAAATTTACTTGTAACCTCTGAAAAAATTATTTTATCCTTCCCATATATCAAAATAGGCTTCATATACTCATAGGAAGATGGAAGAGACCAGATCAGCTTCAAGGCTTGATCCTCATCATCAATTTTAACTCCAATAGATTCCAGCTCAGAGACAATGCCATTAAGAATATTTAAATGATCTGAAATAACCGTACCTTCACTCATCCGCAGTGTATGAAACTGCTCATTCAGGTACACTCGATTCGAGACCCCCATCGTCTGATACAACTCTTCAAGCTTTTCCCAGAGTCCATTTGCCGTGAATATTCCATGCATATTTGCAAGAAAATTCTTGGTCAAGCACAGACGAATTGCACTTGCCGCTCTCAAATCCAAATCCTCCCAATCTTTATCACACATTCTAGATCTGCTCTTTATTTCACCAGTAGTGCTTAGACCGCTACTGATTTCAGAGACTGGTCTACTTTTCAACGCCTTGTGTAATCCTGATTGAATCAAGATATCCTTGACTTGCACTTGCCACAAGTCAAAATTGATTCTCCTATCAAATTTCTCCACATCAAATCTGATAGGATTTGAAGTTATACCTCCTGACATAGTTTCGATAAATTTTACCATAGAAATGAATAGTACCTACTAAGTAAGTTCCCTGGAAAGATTAGAGGGTCACAATGGACAAACTTAAAATTTTCAATCTCCTAGACAGAACCTCCTTAGACCATATGTATCCACACTACCACACTGAAGCTCCACCTGCAAAAAGAACCTAGTGGCTCTGATACCACTTGTTAGGAATCTAGACCTCCCAAATTCTCCTCACCATAATCTACTTTTGATAGAATAACAAAAAAAATAGAGAAATAAACACAACACAAGAATTTACGTAGAAATTTTCAAAACAGGAGAAAAATCACCAGACCCAGAGAAGAAAATACACTATGTGAAAAAATTGTTGCAATCACACAATTTCTCTCCTCATCCCAACGACACCCACAAAAACTTCTTTCATTAGTAAAACTCTAATTTTTACCTCTCTTCCTTTTACATATAAAAAAGGACAACAAAGAAATTTTACTAAAGTTAAAAGTTACTAGAGAAATTTTTAACTGGTATAATTAATTAAAGATATTAGGTCTCCTTTTATAACCACATGAGTTTGCCCCATTTTACAAACTCCATCAATGCGAAATTACAAAATGAGTAAAAAGTCAACATTTCCAAATCATGCAAGTTCCAAGTCAGTTAGATATAATGCGGGATTTTTCATGCATGAAACTTTCCAAAGACAACATATTTGTTGAAACGATGGGCCTTGAATTTTAAAGGCAATGAAATATTCAAAAGATTATGTATTTGCATACATATATATATGTATATATATTGCAATCTTATGTATAAAACTCGTGCATTTTTTTTTGAAAAAGTGAATAAATATTACTTATATATAAAAAAATATTTTTTTAATAGTAGACTCTAATTTTTTTTAAATAAATGCATTGAATTTGCACATTCTGATAATATAATTAGGAGTGAACAAAATGACCGTTATGCCGACCCACCCGATATACCGATCCACTACCGTTCCAATGACCTGACCCGAAAGGCATACAAATGGAAGTCCACCTTCCAATACCCGTTACCGACTCGTTTGAGTTTCAAACGAAATACCCGATAACCCACTACTAGGGCTCGATGCCCATCTTCTTCCAGCTCTGAGTTCATCCTCCTCCACACCACTCATCCTTCCACACTCTCCCTCACCTTCTGGACCTCAAAATTGCTCTCAATTCATTCCTCAACACCACTGGCTCTTCTTTCTCCTTCATAGATTCTTTGGATTTACGTTCGGTGATTGCTTTTTGTCAGAGACCCATTCGAGACGCTGTTTAAGGACCCATCTCGAATCGTCTGCACTTCGTTGTCTGGCTCAGTCAATGCAACCAATGCAATTTGATCTTCAAGCGATTTTGGGGTAAGGTTAGGGTCCGGACTAGTGGATTCTTCGTCGGAGAAAGAGGAACTAGAATCGGATTACATTGACGCGAGAAAGGCTGAGAATATAGCTCGAGTTTCTTCTTTAACTTTTGGTTGGCTGGAAACAAAAATGAGAGAGAGAGAGGAGACCAAGGGGGGCGAGGTATCGAAAAACTAGCAGTTTCTTATTTAGCTTTTGTTCTAGTGCTAGCTAACGGGTATTTGATATTCATTGATATCAACCTACCTAACCATCTTAATAAAATAAAATAAAATATATATATTAAAAAAATAATTGAAAAATAAAAAATAACTTTAAAAAAAATGGCTTAACGGAATACCTGATAAGTTATCGGGTCGAGTACTCGACTTATCGAGTATTCGGTTTAACGGAATCTAGCACTATCAGTTCGGGTCGAAAGACATGCTTTCGGGTCGGGTTGGGTCGGCATACACCCCTAAATATAATTTAGAATTACTACTCAAGGAACTTTGAAATGATCATCCAATATGTCCGTTTTATAAGTCTCACCATTTTCCTTTGCATTGCACAAATCTAAAATATTTAAGACTTCTCATGGGATTAATTTTTTTTAAAAGGTAATGCTAGTTACAAATAAGTGTCATTCAAATCCTTTGTAAAAAAGTAATTGCACTAATAAATAATAGTTTTTTACACTTTTTTTTTTTACAGTAAAATTCACTTTTTTATAAGATTTTGCATGAGATTTATCTATTTAGAGTTTGTACAAATTATTTTTTTTAGTGTTTTTATTATTTTATTTGCTAATGTATATTTGTTTCATAATTTATCCTCTGACTAAATTATATTTATTTAGGTATAATTCTTTTTAGAGAAAATATATTTGTGGTCATGCAATGCATAATTATCACGCACTCTTTACAATATATATATATAAGACTCATTTAAAAAAATTATTTTTTAATAATGATTTTTACTTTTTTAAAAGTGAGTGCGTCGTAATTGCACAAATTTATAATAATAAGGTGGTGCTATTTTACCAGTTGCATCTATCCGCGGCAGGTTATTCTTAGTTCAAAATCAGCTTCTCATTTCTTCTGAATTTTTTATTTAGATTTTTTCTTATTTTAAAATATTGTTAAAATATATATTAAAAAAATTAATATATTAATAATTACTTTTTTACTTTTAAAGAAAAAAATTAAAATAAATAAAATATCAAAATAAGATGTCATTAGTTTTTATAATATATTTAACAATAATATTATATTTAATCACGTCGACAGCTGAGACACGTGGCGCTTTCTTGTCCGCGTATCTCTGTTCAAGTTCCTTTTTTTTTTTCTAAGCGTCTGTTCAAGTTCCTGTATGTGTATGAATAGCTACAACGGTAAAGGATATTTTTGTCCATTCAATTTCTAACGGTGGCATTAGAGGTTTTGAAATTTTAAATAATTAAGGTTTAAAAAAATGTGTGAGAAAAAAAAGAATTTGGCCTTCTCATCTCAATGGACACTGTTGGTGGGTATTGGAGCCCCCTATTAATATCTTGAATTTTTTGTTCAAAAAAATATATATCTCGAATTCTAAATTTTAAAAAATTTAATATTTTACAAGTAATGGAATTGCCCTAGGAAGAGTGGTTAGAGAAAGTTAACCAAAAAAAGAGTCTATTTATCATTCTTATACTACATATTATATATAAATTTTTTATTTATTTTTTATCAAATATGTAGTATATAAATAATGAGTAGAAGAACTTAATTAGTTTAAGAGAAATAAATAAAAATAAACAGATAAAAATAAGGATGGTTAATAATATGTAAAATAATAAGTAGCAAAACTAATTAACCATTGACACTCTCAGGGGTGGCAAAACGCACTCATAAGTGGGTATGGCCATCTCAAAGATTGTGTTCAGTTGTTTCATGCAATGCAAATAGATCCACTTTAAGGTTGGTTTGGATTTATAGATAGAGACAAGCTCACTTCAACTCATCTCAAATTCATTATTATATTTTTTTAAATTTTCATATAAAATACAAGTCCTAATACAACTTTTTCAAATTCTACTATAATTTTTTCAAATCCTAATTCAACTTTTTAAAATTTTAAAATAATAATAATATTAAAAAATAAATTAAAATCATTTCATCTCTCAATCCAAATTAAACGTTAATGAGCAATGGGATGGGAAGCAGCATGGCCCAGTGAGGCCTTCGCCCCATCCCCCACTTTGTATTCAACTTTTTTAATATAAACATATATTTATTTTATACATATTTACATATGTATAATATTTATTAATTTTACTATCTATAAATACAATATTATGGATTGAGTAAAAATTTTTACTTATACTTTGTGTAAGTTGTATATAGTAGAGTAACTTTTTTATAGATTGTCTTCACAATACAAGTTTCAATTTATAATTTTTAAACTAACAAGTTCAAAACTGGATAAATTTTAAATTATCGTCATATTTACAAATCTGAACTTACAAGTTGGATTTAAATATATTGATACTTTCTTGATGCTATAAGCATCTGACAGTTCTGTTCTCTAAAATGAAAATGTTGTAAAACATTTTTTATCACTTTTAGACCTAAGAACAATTTTTAGACCTAATAGACTCTAATATATTATTAAAATAGGCGTGAGGTGGGATAGACTGAAATTTAGCCCCACCCTTCACCCATAGAGACGGGGTACCCTACCCTCGTGATGGAAGATGGGAGCAAGTTTGAAAATCTCACCCCGCTCTATGCATGGGAAGAGGGGGTTGCAGGGAGAGTGCTACCCTACAATATATGATACATGTAGCAAGCCTAGAGGCAGCCAAATCCAGCTAGGTGGATCTATAGCCAAATAAGGGGTGGCAACAACCACTACTAGGATGGTTGACACACCCTCCAAATTTTTCTTATATTTATAAGTTTTTAAATGAAATATTATAACAATTTTGTTTGAGTAATGTTAGATGCAAACTTCAAAAAAATAAATATCATGAAAATCTTTTAAAAATTGTTATCTAATTATTAAAACTTTTCAAAAAAATAATCTATATGTAAGAAAATATGAGAATTTCACAAAATAAATTTGAGGTGTATTTTGTTTATCGTTATGAGAATGGTGGGTTTAATTAAAATAATTTGAAAAGAAAAATGATCAAGTCTTGCATTTGTTGTGTCTATAAAAGTAGTAAAGTCTACTTAAAATATAAAAGGGTTCTATGAAATGTTTTTCAGGTCCACTACTAACTATATTATTATTTCTTTTAAAAATGAAAAGGTAATTGAAGGCAAAAGCATGATAAGGTTAAAAAAAATGATCCATGCATATCCTGATGTTGAGATTAGATGATAAATTTGTAAATAGTGATTAAATAATTTGAATTAAGATATTTTATTATATTTTAAAAAAATAAAAAAAATATAAAGTTAATATATTATTATATTAAGCTACACAGGGATAATTGCGCTACAAGTCTTCCCCAAATTATATCAAGCTCCGCAACCTTGGGCCCTTGGCCATAGGTGTCGGTTTGTAAGAGGGGCCCATGTCCTCTGCATTCAAAAAGTTTTGAGTTATCCAGACCCGTTGGATTTTGAAATCTATCGAGAGGGATTAAAAAGTACAATAAAACCCTTTGACTACAATGAATAACACTTCCAAGTTCCACACTCGCATTTGTTTATTTATTATTATATTTTCTTGAAAAGTAGAAGAGGCTCCTTTATTCATATATCATGTCATCTTCCCCCGTCCAGACACTGTTCTCTTCCTTCTTCGTCTCGTTTTGTTAGAACTTTTTCTTTGAAGCTTCTTGTTTTTACTTTTAACTTTAAAGATTCTATCATATATATTATATAGCGCCAGTGCTGTAGCTCAAGAGCTACTGTACAAGTTGTGGAGTTAGAGTGGAAGATGAGTGCCTCAAAGTTCATTAAATGTGTCACAGTTGGAGATGGAGCTGTTGGGAAGACCTGTATGCTCATTTGTTACACCAGTAACAAGTTCCCTACTGTAAGTCTTTCATTCATTCTGACTAAATTCCTTCCATTTCTTGTTATGTTCCATTTATGGCCATTTCATGAGGTTTCTGTTCCTGGGTCTTTCCCTCCTCAACCGGTTCTTAATAAAAGTGAGTTAAACAAAACATAAATATATGGAAAAAATTCACTTTTCTTCTAACCTTGGTGTGTGTGTGTGTATATTTATATATATATATTTTTTTTTCCTTCAAATAATATATCTCCACGTCTCTCTCTCTCAATCAATGTGTTGCCTTTTGACAGGATTATGTACCCACAGTGTTTGACAATTTCAGTGCCAATGTGGCCGTGGATGGGAACATTGTCAACCTGGGACTATGGGATACTGCAGGTATTACTTTGCCCAATAGACAAGATTCATCTCCAATTGCTCGCTTTAGAGTTTGATGTTATGATTTTAATTGGGGACTTATTCTTGATATACTCTTTCCCCTCTGGTTTGAAGGCCAGGAAGATTATAGCAGGTTAAGGCCACTGAGTTACAGAGGTGCAGACATATTTGTCTTAGCTTTCTCATTAATCAGTAGGGCGAGCTATGAAAATGTTCTTAAGAAGGTACTGACTTGAATGCTGTTTCCTTTGTCACTTTATCTGTTTTTACCTTCTCTCTTTTTCCCTTTCCCTTTATATTTGCAATTTTAGATCACCTTTGAAAAAAGTTGGCCATTTAATGCTTTTGATTAAAGCCACGAAGTTGTTTTTCCCCCCTTCATTTACATAGATACTTGTACCCTTTAAATTTGGTCTCCATGGTCTTTCAAGGAAGTCATAATTGGTTTATTGTCTGTGAGTATGGTGCTTTTGTATACCAGTAACTGAAGTTATCCATTCTTTGTTTTTTTCCCTCAGTGGATGCCTGAACTTCGAAGATTTGCACCCAATGTTCCAATTGTTCTTGTTGGAACAAAGTTAGGTAGGCATCTTCACATTTTTGTATCGAGCAAGAATTTTGTATCATTGTATAGAGATGTTGCGGATAACATTGAGATTATCATTATGTTTATATATTATAGATCTTCGTGAGGATGGTAGGTTTTTAGCTGATCATATGGGATCTAATGTCATAACCTCGGTTCAGGTCAGCATTGTTTATCTTTTTAAATTTAAAATCGTATATGGTCGGAAAATTTTATCTATCTTGCATAAGATAGATAAATTTAAAATCATTCGGCGAAATACACAGGGAGAGGAACTGAGGAAACAAATTGGTGCAGCAGCTTATATAGAGTGCAGCTCTAAGACTCAACAGGTAGGTTGTCAGTCCATTTCCAGTGCTTTCTGAATAATTCTCTTGTATTTGATTTGCTAAGACTAACTAGACAATGACAAGTACCTCCATCTAATTATTTAGAATGTCAAAGCTGTATTTGATACTGCAATTAAGGTTGTTCTTCAACCACCAAGGAGGAAGGAGATGGCGAGGAAGAAAAGGCACAGAAGGTCTGGCTGCACAATTGCGTAAGTACATTTTTCACTTGTTTTATTGTATTTCCATCTTACCTCAGAAAGATAGAAATTGGTAGGTTAGCATTTTCTGATGGTAGGTTCTTCAGTTGTTTAGGAGATGACACTAAATGTTTACTTGAGAGGTGTCCTAATTGGTGTCTACAACCTCATAGTTTTTGTATAGAGAATGATCTGAGGATGTCAGGTACATTATAAGAGTGTTGAATGCTCATTTAGCTCTGCCCAGAAAAGGGAAAAAAAAAAGCCTAATAAGAATAAGAAATCAGTCAAAAGAATTTGTATCAAGTACTACACTACATGTTTTTATCATAAATTATATGCTTGTATATTTCCCTAAGGGATAGGCAAAGAACTTGATCGCATATCTCAATCGTGGCAAATCAGAAAAAGGATTGTTCAAAATCCAAGTAATAATGTCACGAAAACAATTAGGCTTATAGTCCTCTATTTTGGGTAGTAGGACTTTTATATGTTTGTTCTTTCAAACCAGGAAGTCTCAGGCTCCAGCTATTATATATTGTTACATGCTATGTGATTATGATCAGTTTATTGGATATTTCTTTTAACTGCAGCTAGACCCTAAACCCTAGGGTCTTGGATGTGCTCCACTAAACTCGCATATTTCTTTAACTGCAGAACCATTGTCTGTGGAGGCTGTGCTGCTAGGACATATTGAAACAGCAGCAGAATGATAACCACTTTCAACATGCATTATGGTGAAGATGTTTTTTTATTTTTTTATGCCGATTGCTCAGCCGATCTCTAAATTGGCTAATGTGTGTACTTTAGTTTCAGAAACATAGTTTGAGCTAAGAAATATTTAACTTCACTTCAGAAGTTGGACAGGGTATAGAAGTGGGATGGAATTGTTGATTCTCTCATGTATTTAACTTTACTAGGCAAATTTTGTTTAGTCTGGTTGTTGCTAAAGTGAGTGCTGCTTGGTATGTACTAATAATTCAATACCATAAAATTGTTATCCACCTTTCCTTTCCTTTACTTGAAGCTGAAAGAAAAATCTTTGCCCACCTTTCCTGTAAGTTTATCAATTGTCTTCAAGATACTCTGGTTTATAGGTGATGGAAGTTGGATTTTTTTTAATAAATGTGGAAGCAGCTTCGAGTTTAATTGGTTGCTTGTTAAAAGTACAAGGATGAACACTGAGCTCCAGCCAGATCAAGAAATTTACAAGTGCATTTTCCAAAAAAAAAATGTCGTGGGTGACGCTCTAATGCATCATCCCCCTTTCCATCTTTCCTTGTTTTTTTCCCCCATGTTTTCTCCCAATATTCTTCCTTTCTGTCAAGGGCTTGAGCAGATTTAAAGATTCTGCCCGCCATGCTTCCTATCATTAGAATTGTCGTCCTTTGCTCCTACTATTGCCAATCATCTGCTGCCCTAAACCATTGGCTCATGGTTGTGTCTGCCATAAGCCACTAAAGTAATGGTTTTTGGACCTCCTTTTATCTAACCTTTTGAAACTGTCCAGTTTTTTATTTTTTATAGATAAGATGAAATAAAAGTTAAAAAAATAAATAAAATATTATTATAATATATTTATTTAAAAAATTTATTTTCTTCATATTTTTTTAATATTAATTTTGTTTTGAAATTTGAAAAAGTTAAATTGTTTAGATTATTTTATATGAAAATTTGAAAAAGTGTAATGATGAATTTGACATGAAATGAAATGAGATGAGATGGTTTTGAAAAACAAACGAGGCAACTATCTCTCAGTGGGTATGAAATTTAACTGAAACAAAAAAAAATAGCTAAAAATAAATTGATGACTCAAGTAAAATTTTCCTTTTGAGATATTTACATTAAGAAAACATTGCATAATAGATAGCCCTATATAAAAAAATAAATATATGTATGGTAATGAAGTTTAGACGATTTGGTACAAGGTTTTGTAGATCTTGACACTAGCTAGTGGCAGTGTTGTTATTTTAGGTAGGGATATTTTAATGAGTTTGTGAATCAATTGCTAGTGTGTGTTTGAATGTTGAAAACTTGGAACTGCCTCGAAATGGTAAGTCTTTGACTCATCTCCCTGCCTTGTTATTTCCTTAATTACTCCTTTCCTCCTTTTTTCCAAGAGTAAAAACCTATGATCAAAGGTTGTTTGCCTACCCACAACCACCATGCTCCCTTTCTATAGTTGACTCTCTATTGATCCATGACTCTCCACTGTTAGATCAACATTTCATCATGCACATGTGGGCCATGTGCCGCCATCATAGTGGTTTTAAGGGTTAAGACTCACAATTTTCAAAAGTAAGAATGATGTTAGACACAAATCTCAAATAGATAAGTTTTATACGAGCGCTTTGTAAAATTTGTAGAAGGTGGATTCACAAAAATAATAGATGATGCCCACTAGACTGTTTTGAGTATCCACTTTTTTACAAAAACAAAAAAAACAAAAAATTATCTATTTGTAACTTATACAAATCACTTTTCTTTTGAGATTCTCTAAAATAGGTGAAGTCCAACATAACTTTATCCACTGCAACTTTTTGACGCAATATCACAACCTTTTGATAAAATTGCACCAAAAATCAATTTTTATGTCGTCATTTCCTCAGCTTTGGCAAAGAAAGATTCAATTTTATTTAAAAAATAATATTTGTAATAATAGAGTGCGTAAGTATCGCACCATCCCCTTTAAAAAAGGAAGTAAATATGAGTCCAACTAAAAAAAATCTAATTTTTTTAGAATGGTCTCGCTCTTTTTTAAAACAATTGTACACGGCACTTGTTCACTCTACTACTATACTTTTCCTTCTATTTATTCTAAATGACATGTCATTATATTGTGGCAGAAGCTCAAGTACCTACCAAGCACCTAACTTTATTGTGACTTAATTCAATGCATCCTAATAATTCCCAAGAGAGAACTTGATGCAAAATAATTCAACAAAGTAAAGAATTCCTCCCTTGAATAACGGCATCAAAAGCAGTACACCACCCTCTTCAACTTTTATTTTTTTATTGATAAGCAATTCCAAGCGCTTTTCATAATTGGAAAATTTAACCAAATATTATCCAAATTTTGAAAATGTTTCTGTTTCTCTAGGAGTTATAATCTGTGCAGACAATCCATATAGAAATTTCAACACTATCTCAGTCTTGCATTGATCAATTTTCATACCCTACTTTTATCGACAAGATATAGTCAAAAAAAAAAAAAACAACCAACCGAATAAGAGATGAGACAATTGGATGAAACAGAATGACTAGTAAACCTCTTTGTACTCTTTTTGTACCCCCAGAATCAATTTAATGATGCTGGTCCCATCACTGATATATGTATGCCATCCATCTACTGCTTATGCTTACTGGTTTCTGTGTATTCCTTCCACTGTCGAGCTCATGTCTGATGGGAGTACCATGTGTATTTTCCACTTGCATTAATTGCTCTTTTGCTCTGTTTTTGCTGCAAAATAATTAATGTCTAAGTGGCTTCAGTGCACTGTGCCATGTGCAAGTATAATCTGCAAATGACCCACCCATAAAATGTTTTCAAAGGTGTGTGATTGATTAAACTCCGTTGCAATAATTGTTTCTTTTTTATAGGAGGATTAATTAATCTTTTTTTATTGGAAGATTAACTACATGTTTAGGATTAGGGTGAGTAATATAGTTTTTAATTTAAAATTTATAGTTGTAAAGTTCAAAGTAGTAGCTCCACTATTAAAATGTTTTTTTTTTTAAATAGAAAGCAAACTTTATTGATGACTTTTAACAAAATGAATGAATACATAGAAAAATTCCTCCAAATCAATCACAGCATCAGTCACACCTAAAGCATCTTTACATAAGGCATGGCAGTCTTGTTATAAACCCTCCCTGTATGGTTCAGTGTCCATTGATCAAAAGGAGCCAAAATCTCAATGATTTCTAATATGAACATACCAAAACAAGTGTCATATTCTTCTTGTTTTGGGATCCTTTTAACAACTTCAAGAGCATCACCCTCAACAATGATCTTCTTTAGTCCCATATCCTTACAAAATATGACCGTTCGAAGTGTTGCAAAAGCCTCTACTAGAAGTGGATTAGGGGTATAGGTCTCTATTCGTCCTCAAAGTGACAATTAAGCTTACAAAAAATCCTGAGGAGGAGCCTACCAGTTTAGATTTGCTTTTTCTTGAATGCATGTTGATTTGTTAGTACTACTATCAATCTGTTGGAACTCAAAAAATTCTAACCATGTTTTCTTGTATATAGTTAAGAATTCTTCCACTTCATTCTTATCAAGAAAATCAAACATTTTCTCCACAATATCCTTGAAATAATCCCTATGAGACTTGAATTTTTAGATTGTGATTGAGCACTGCCCCCAAATACCTCTAGTTGAAATAAACTCCCATAAAGCATGCTCTACTGTCTTAGAGTCTTACCCACAAATAGGAAAACTTAAGTTATCTACCACCATTCTCTTGAGAAGGTTAAATTTTGCGGAAAGTGCATCTAGACAAACTCTCCATAGAAAAATCTTGCAAGCATTAGAAATATTTAGATACCAAAGTTTTGTCCAAATATCATTCATTGTTTGCATACTAGATTGTTGACCATTCTTTCCCTCTTTCATAGCTACATGTAGGTGACAAGCACTATTTACAAGAAATAGGCCATGTGTACAGCTCCTTATAAGCTTGTTTAGGTCTACTGTAGGGGTTTATAGGAATGGTTTTAATCAAATCAACTTCTTCTTGGGAGAAAATAGTAGACACTAAGGATAGATTCCACTTATGTCTACTTGGAGAAATATAACGGAGCTGCTTGAAGGTAGTTGGTTGAGGAAGATGGTTGGAGAATCCACTTATCATCCCAAATGCTTACTTTTTCTCCATTTCTAATTCTCCATAATGATCCCTCTTTTGAAAGAGGTCTTGCAACTAACAAATTTTGCAAAACATAAGAAGAATTGTTGTCGAGTTTTTCTTGTGAGAAAGAAGCATTACGAAAATATTTAATTTTGAGGATCTGTACTACCAATTAGGATTTTGAAAAATGTTTCATTATTGTTTTTCCAACATGAAAATATTTAAATAGTCAAAATCTTTAAAACCAATTCACCTAATCTTTTACCTTTTTTCATCTTATCCCACTTCACTCAGTGGATTTGTTCTGATTAACCTGTTGAACCTACCAGTAGTTCTTCACAACTTAATGAAATACTTGATATTCCTATCTCCATCCTTCAGCTATGCTTGCTTTGCCCTTTGCTTCTACTTGATATGATCCTCTTCTAGCAATGCATTCACCTCATGCTGCAACCGTTCAATCACTTTGTTGAGACTTCCATCATTTGATTTTTGCAAGTTTTTTTATTAGCTCAAAGCTTAGATTTGACGAGCTTAGACCGATCTTTATAGAAAATATTGCTCTCATTTTGTTGCCTTATTTGACATCTTTCTAGATTAGCAATGACTCTTGATAACAAATTTGGAGAACTCTTTAGAACTTGCCATGCTTCTTGAATAACTACATTAGAACCTTCTTTCATTGCCTATCTCACTTTATATCTAAAAGATCTTACTCTACTTATATGGTCATATGGTGCATACAAAGTTGCTTTGGTAGAAGGCTTGATTACACGTAAGAGACTCCAACTTTCTACTCTCTTAGCAATACTAGATGGTGAAACTCTTAAACTGTCTGAGTGTTCTCAAACACTAACAATTCCACTTAGGAAAATCATTATAGTTGCTGGGACTGCATGGTAGTCTCCACCAATTTAGCCTGTTTTGAGCTCTTTGTAGGAGTGAGCTTTATTTTCATTCTCTTCATCTAATGATTGTATTCCAGATCATTTTCTTCAAAACAGGCCTTGGTAGATAACTGACATTATCCTTATCACTGACATTCTAGAATTCCAACAAAAATTTGTTATCACCCATCTCTTTGAAAGCAACCCAATCAACTAACTTCCAAATTTTCGATAATGTTGATCGAAAGGTTTTCTTATTAACTTATTTCTCAGTAATGATCATAGCAATAATGCAATGCCTCTCATGGGTAGTATTGATGACATCTGTTGTGATTGAAATAACTTGGCTTTCCTCTTCTATAAGAGTTAGGCCCTCCCATTGCTTTGCTAATTTCTCTGTCACTTTTAAAAAAATCTTCAAACAAAACACCAAGAGGTTGGTGCTGAGGATAATTTTGCCTTGTGCCAAGATGCGCTTTGGTCTATTCCAGTATACAATAGTCTGGATTCAGATAGATTTAATTCGGGTTTTTTTCGATCTTGTTGGCACATTATTAGTCGTGATGTGATTGATGTTGTGGCGGAGTTTTTTTTTTCAGGGGGTATCTTGCCTCGTTTCTATATTGCCTCTTATTTGGTATTAATTCCTAACATTGAAAATCCAACAAGTTTTGACAAATTAAGGGCTATAAGTCTTTGCTTAGTTATTTACAAGGTATGTTCTAAAATCCTTGTTAAGCGCCTCTCTCCTTTACTTGCATCCATTATCTCTCCAAATCAAGGAACTTTTATTCCAAGAAAGAGTATTTATGAAAATATTAACATGGCCTAAGAGTTGATCCATGGTCTTATTAAACCTATCCGTGGGGGGAATGTAGTGCTTAAAATTGATATGCCTAAGGCGTGTGATAGTATTGATTGGGATTTTCTCCTACATGTACTGGCTTCTTTTGGTTTCTCTGTATCAGTGTGTGATTTGATTAATCAGTGTATATCCACCCCATGATTTTTTTTTCTATTGTTCTTAATGGAATACCTAAAGGTTTTTCAAGGGTGGTAGGGGGGCTGCAACAAAGTGATCATCTCTCTCTATTTGTTCATTATCGTTGAAGAAATTCTCTCATGGATGATAAAGAATCAGGTTGTTTAAGGGAAAATTCAGTCTTTTCTTCAACCAAGGAACCCTATTGTGATATCTCATTTAATGTATGCCGATGATATTTTCATTTTTTCAAATGGAGAAAAAGCTTCTTTGCAAGCTATCATGCAGATTTTGTAAAACTATGAAACTTGGTCAAGTCAGGACAAGTTGTGAATAAGGCTAAATCTTAAATTATTTTCCCCAATAAAATTATGTTGGCAAGGCGATGTATGCTCCTGCGCCAAACTAGTTTTATTAAAGAAAAGTTACCTTTTACTTATCTAGGCGTTATTATTATTTCCGGTTGTTTGTTGACATGTCATTTTGATGATTTAGTGAATAAAATCCACAATAGATTTGATGAATGGAAAGCTAAATTGCTCTCAAGTGGTGTTAGACTCATTTTGCTCAAACATGTTTTGCAAAGCATTCTGAGTCATTGTTTATCCTTTTTGCATAATCCCAATTCAATTTTTGAAAAGATCAAGAAAATTATGAATACTTTCTTTTGGGGGGTTCGGGAAGGTAAACCAAAACGAAAATGATGTTCTTAGGATCGTATGTGTAAATCGGTACTAGAAGGTGGTGTGGGTCTTCGGAATCTTCATGAAGTTCAAAGTTCTCTTCACATGAAGCTTGCTTGGAATCTTATCCAAGGCAACTCCTTATGGACAAAAAAATTTAACAAAGTATATGGGCTCGGAGCATATTTCTCTAGTTAATCAGAAGGGTATGGGATTTTGGCGTATGATCTTGAAATATCTTCCATCTATGTAGAAGAATTCTTTGTGGTGGTTTAAAAATGGAAACATCTACTTTTGGAGGGATCATTGGATAGGTGATGCTCCTTTGTGTGAACAATAGCATATTACGGATCTTTCATCTCTAACTTTGGCGAAGTGTAAATCTGGAGAAGGTTAGAATATTGACCTTTTCCAGAGTTTGGTTTGGAAAAAGTTGATTTGTTGATTGAAAAATTGGGAAGATCAAAAAATGGAGAAGATATTCTTATATGGCTTCATAAGGTAGATGGCAAGTTCTCCACCTCGAGTGCTTGCGATTGTCCTCATGTTCACTCTCCAAAAATTCCATGGAATGATTGGGTTTGGCATCCTTTTATTCAAAAAAAAAATGTCCATATTGATGTGGAAAGCTTTGCAAGGTTTTCTTCCTGTGGATGACAGAATGAGGATAGTGGACATAAATCTAGTCTCCAAATGTGATTAGTGCTCTATGGGTGCTTATGAGAATCAAGATCATGGCCTAGCTATGGGTGAGTTTGCTACTCAAATATGGAGGCGAGCTTGCCTTCATTTAATTATGCCAAATCTGATAGGGAGAACCTAGAAAGAAAGGGTGGAGTGTTGATTCTATCGTGCAAAACGCTCCTCTTGTGCAAGACAAATTCTTGGCATTCTTTCCATTATTATTACCTAGCGTCTATGGTGGAGAAGATGTAAAGCTCGTACGAAGGGTTCTCTTGACTCAATCGAGATATTATAGATTTCTATTAAATAATGGTTGTCTTGAATTTTTTTAAAATTCAAAGACCATAATAATCTCAGTAAAAGTGATGAAGAAGCACTTCTTTCTTTACAACTTCCTATTCTGAATGTTCATAAGAGATGTGATAGGATTGTAAGATGGAATAAACCAAGGCTTGAATGGTGAAATATGTTTAATTCTGTCATTTTTTATATATCTTCATCTAATTTGAGTGATACAAGCAGTATTATTTTCATTTAAAATTGTTGGACTATTATTGATCATGAAAAAGCCACAATTTACTTAAATATGTTGAATCACTAATTTCAGCCAAATACACTTTCGACTTGTTTCATGAATTGAAATAATTTCTGAGTGATTTGAAAAAGTGGCAGATAGTATTTGTTTGATAAACTTCCATAATATAGTAGAATCTCCATAAGTAAACACGTATCTAGTTTGAGATCTACCCCTATGTAGATCATCTGAAAGATAACTTGCATCTGCGTATCTAACTAACTGTGAACTTAATTCACGTTGATAAAATAATCTCATATTAACCGTATCCCAGAAGTAACGAATGACATATTTAATATTATTTCAATATCCTCGACTTAATGCAGAACTATATCTTGTAAGTGGATTAACTGAAAATACAATATCAAGTCGTGTGCAATTTGCAGGATACATCAAAACTCTAATTGCATTGAGATATGATACTTCAGAATCAAGAATTTCTTAATCGTTTTCACAAGAACGAAATGGATTTTTTTGTACATCAAGTGATCAAATAATCATTAGAGTACTCAGAAAATGAGTTTTGTCCATATAAAAGTGATTCAAGACTTCTCTATATACATTGACTGATGAATAAGGATTCTATTTAGCAAATGCTTGAGCTACAAGCCGAGACAAAATTTCGTTTTGTCAAGAGCTTTCATTTCAAATTTATTTTTTAAATATATAACAGTTCTTGTGATTTTTTCAGGAGTTCCAACAAGATTTAAATTATCGACATAAATCGCAACAATGACAAATTCTGATTCTGATTTCTTGATAAAAACACATGGGCATATTGGATTATTCTCAAATCCTTCTTTTAATAGATATTTGCTGAGGTAATTATATCACATGCGTCCGGATTACTTTAACCCAGATAAAAGTCTTTGAAACTTGATAGAGTACATACTTCTGGATATAATTGGATTAGATAATTCAAGCATTTTATATCCTTCAATAATTTTCATATATATGTCATGATCTAATGACCTATATAAATATGCAATAACCATATCTATCAACCACATATCCAATCATTTTGTAACTATCAAACTAATCAAAAAAATGAATGTAATTGCATCCATAACAAGATAATATATTTCTTCATAATCAATTCTGGATTTCTGGAGGAAATCTTGTGCGATAAGTCGTACTTTGTACCGCACAATTTCATCTTTCTTATTATGCTTTTGTACAAATACTCACTTATATCCAACAAGTATTACATCCTTTTTTGTTTGAACAACAGGTCCAAATATCTTTCGTTTTACTAGCGAGTTTAATTTAATTTCAATAGTTGCTTTCTATTTTGACCAATTATTTTTACATTAACATTCTTCGATGATTTTTGGCACACTTTGTTCATTATTTCTGGTAATGTCAAGGGTCATCTTATATGAAAATATGTTGTCGACAACAGTTTTGTTTCTATCCAGAGTTTCTCCAGTACTCATGAAATCTATCGAGATCTCCTTATTTTTAGGTACCTATTCACTTCAAGAGAAGATATTTCATGAAATACATCTTCAAAAGTTCCCTTTTTAAGATATTTGGAATAGAAAATTTGATCTTTTTAGGAGTATCAACTATGCTTATGGACTTTGTTGTGGGTATGGGTTCTTCAAAAATATCAAATTCATTTTGTATATTTCTCTTTGGAGAAATTTTGTCTTTCGCACCGATAAGTCTTCTATGCTTCAGACGTGTCTTAAACTCATCTGTTGTTGTTTTGACAACTTATCATTCAGGGACTTTAATCCTTACTAGAGTATTAACAATAAGAATATGTGATTTTACCACATATTTAGTATCGGTAAATATATCCGGTAACTGATTTGCAATATTTTATAAATGGATAATCTTCTGAACTTATAGTT
This sequence comes from Platycarya strobilacea, assembly GCA_036898215.1. Lineage (NCBI taxonomy): Eukaryota > Viridiplantae > Streptophyta > Magnoliopsida > Fagales > Juglandaceae > Platycarya > Platycarya strobilacea. The sequence goes on from CM072546.1 coordinate 49,552,529, forward strand.
TACATTTATTTGTAGGAGGATCAAATTGAGACAGTGCTTTATTTTTTCAAATAATTTCTTGTCATGCTTCAGACACTAACTTTTTGTTACTCAATAATGAAAAAGTGGATTCGTCAAAGTGACAATTCTTAAAACATGCTTTAAACATGTTCACTGTAAGAGATTCAAAGTATCTAATAATAGATGGAGAATTAAAACCAACATATATCCTAAGTCTACGTTGATGACTCATCATTATACGTTGTGGATGTGCAATTGGAATATACACAGTACATCCAAAAGTACAAAAATGAAAAATATTTGATTGTTGACCAAATGTAAGTTGTAATGGAGAATATTTATGATATACAAATGATTTAATCCGAATCAATGATATTGCATGAAGTATAGCATGTTCCCAGACAGAAACATGAAGTTTTGATTTCATAAATAAAGGTCTGGCGATTAGCTGAAATATTTTGATTTATGATTCAGTTAAACCGTTTTGAATATGTGTATGGGTAACATGATGTTCAATATCTATTCTTATTAACATGTAATAGTTATAAAAGAAAAAACTTGTGATGAAAATTTGTCTACGTTATCCAATCAAGTAGTTTTAATTGAATAGTCAGATAATTGTGTTCATAGTTTAATTATTTGGACAATAAGTCTAGTAAATGTAATATTTCTAGTGAAAAGTATACAAATATGTGACCATCGACTTGATGCATCAATTAAAATCATAAAAAATTTAAATGATCCACTTAATAGATGAATAGCACAGATATCCTCATGAATTTTTTGTAAAAATAATAAAGATTAAACAATAACTTTTGAAGGGTATAGTTTGATAATCAATTTACCTTAACAACAAGCAAATGACTGATGTTCATTGACTGAAATAATTTTTTGATTCTATAGGAATGCCCATACAAATTATCAATGATTCGTCTTATCATTATTGATCTCGAATGTCCAAGGCGATCATGCCAAATCATAAATACTTTGGAGTCGATGCACTTCTAGTGTATTATCATATATAATTCAATTGTTCTAATTTTTGCATAATACAATCTAGAAGAAAGAGCAGACGGTTTTTCTAATACAAGCTTTTGGCCCGAAATCATTTTAGCAATGATGAAATGCTCTTTACTGCCTTCATTGGTAGTTTTCATATGATAATCATTACGACGTATATTTTTGAAACTCAATAAATTTATTCTAAATTGTGAAAAAAATAAAGTATCATCAATACAAAATTTGATATCATTAAGCAATACAATATAAACTCTTCTAAAACTCTCAATTAAATTTGATGAATTTGATATGATATAGACATAAACTTTGTTTAGCATTAGATTTTTTTTTTTTTTTTAAATTGTGTGGGTTGTAGCATTATCAACTAGACTTACATTTCTATTATTTAACTCAAAGATAAAAAAATCCATCAGTAAGATCTATGATTTTACAAAATATATAAAATTTCTATTACTTTAAAAAAAATTGTAAAATATTAAAAAGTTTTACCATCAGATATAATAGCTTGGTATAAATTAATCAAGTGTTTGACAGTACGACAAATATATGACTAATGTCCAATCATACCACATATATTGCATACATACTCATCTTTCCATGAAAAATCATTTTGAGACCCTTCTCTGAGTTGAATCATTTCAAGTAATACAATGTATTTCTATTATTATCCTATTTAGTGTTGTTGGTTCTAAGAACCATACTTTTATAATTTTTTCTACCGCGTCCACGCTCTCGATTCCTTTGAAATGATGCACAATTCACTTTTGAAAATGGTGTAAATCCAGTACCATTCACTTCAGGAAAATATGTGAAACCAATAGGATGTAATTGTTAATTTTTTAACAAAAACTCATTATTTTGCTCAACCACTAGCAGACAAGATAAACGTTTAGAATAATTTTTAAACTTTTGCTTTCAAAACTGCTGCTGCAGGAGCATATTCGAGACATGAAAAATAATGTATGTTATCACTAGCATATCCTCATCAGTAACTTTCTCATTGCATAATTTGAATATTGAGTTTATTTTAAATAATGCAGAGTTAAACTCACTAAACTCTTAAAATCTTACAATTTCAGGTACAATCAGTCATAATGAATTTTTGGGATAATTATATATTCTAGTGCTTATATCTCTCCCTTAAATTTTTCAAAAAGTAAGAGGATTTTTCACCGTGAGATACGTAGTACAATCCTGCATGGATGCGTAATTTCCTTATTTGATTGTATCTCCCAAATTCATCACATCTAAGGATGATGATACACTTACGATCTATTTACCACTTATTTATCATTCTAAAATCATTTATTTATTTATTTATTTTCTTTTAAAAAAAAATTTAATATCCTTAATCATTAAGAAAAAAATTTTAAAAATATAATTTTATTAATAATCAATTTCTTATCATTAAATAAAAAAAATTAAAAAATGGTAAAAGGGTGGTAGATGGATAGTAAACCTATCATTAATCCACATCTAAATAGATATTATCAAAGATCTAGGATAAATAATTTTTTCAAAAATATCAATAGTAACAAATTCTAATTTTGTAAGATTTGACATTTTTTGAATATATAAATCATAAGAACAAATATGAGTATCTCAAAAAAATATATCTTTCTAAGAATAAGACCAAAGGGTAAAGTGATAATTATCAAATTGTATGGGTATTTTACTGATTGACAGTTTTCTTAAAATTGTACTACTTTTTGCATTATCCGAACAATTTTATAAAACTAAAAAGAAAACTACTACTATTGCAAGAGAAATATAACAGAAACTCTTGAGAACTGAAACTTTCTTTCTGTCTCTATATTTTCTTATGAATTTCATTACAACTGAAGCTCATATTTATAGGCGTTGAAATTACTATGCAAGTTACTATACAAGTTACTATGCAAGTCACTATGCAGATTTTAAAATAATAGTGGTGGGATCATTCACATAATTTTAGTGGTCGGATAGGGGCGGCTGTCGACTCCTAATAATTCATAACACTGCCCCTTGAATGACCACCCATAAAGAATCTGCCTCGTTAAAACCTTGCCAAGGAAAAACCCAGTGGGAAGAAAAACCAATGGCGAAGGAAAAAGAGTACAGTCTTCTTATATATCCACAAGTGTTTTAAGATTGTTTCATTAAAACCTTACAAAGGAAAACCCAGTGGGATAAAACCTTAGCGAAGGAAAAAGAGTACAATCAGCACAAGTCTTCAGGACTTTTACTCTCCCTGAAAAGTGCATGACGATAATTTCTGAGTCTTCACAATTTAATATTCTGCACAATTTTCTTGAATGTCGCAGTTGGTGATGCTTTCGTGAATAAATCTGCCAGATTATCACTTGATCGTATCTTTGATATATCCTCCTTTGATTTGAAGATGAAAAATAATATCTGATTGACAAACTTAATAGAAATCTGATACCTGCAGTAATACTTAAACTCCCCCTGATAATATGCGTTAGTATTTCAAGTAATAAGCAAATATGATTTCGGTATATATAACAAGTTAAGAATTCAAATACGATCTCCAACTAAATAATGCATTAGAGAGAGTATGATAATATTTTCTTCTAAAATTTTCTCCCCCTCATTCGGCGTTATTAGGGAGAACTTGTTTATATACGGCGGAAATAACATTGGAAACCATCTTTGTATGATAAAAGTTGTAAAAGTTTTGAGGTTTAATATTATCGGTTCGGCGGAAAATCAAATCCGCTTGACATTGTGGACAAACGAGAGATTTGAAGGTTTCGGGTTGTTGTTTAAATATAACCAATTTTACCATTAATTTATTCCAGTAAAAAGATCTCGCATTCCTCATAAATTCAGTTGTTGTTCATTCAGAACGATATTATGTCTGATAGAAATTCTAATGTCCCAAATTTAAACCATGAACCTTTTATACCTCAACCACTTATATTTTCTCCTGAGGCTGTAAACACCATGATAGGAGCAGAGATATATCTATCTAGTAAATTTGATCCTGAAATTGTTACAACATCAAGAAGCCTCAGTACTCAATATGCTGCATCTCTTACAACCATGTCTCAGAGGCTACTGGCGAGAACGAGTGAGGTTGATCATCTTAAAAATCAAATATCTGAGTTGCATCAAACGCTTGCAACTAAAGATAGTAAAAATAAAGATTTAAGACAAGAAAACAAGGAGCTGAAGAAACTTATAGACTGGTATTCTCATGACCTGAAAACACGAGTAGAAGAGCTGGAACGAGAGAGAGCTCAGATACAAAGTCAACAACAGCAGCTAACGGCAGAGGTTCAACGTTTACAAGAAAATAGGGATAGTTGTAATTAATCTCGCTGGCTTTTGAAATTATGCATCTAGCATATCTTGTAAAGTGAGATTTGAAGAGATGATGGTTTGTCTTGTTCTTATTTCCATTTCTATAAGAACCGTCTTTAGCTTCATTTAGTACGCATCAAATCTTCTTCTCATATCTATAATTCATCTGTATTTGTATTCTTATTTTACAAATTTTCAATGGCTCATCAATTTCCTTTTACTATTTCTCACGATCAACATATGAGGTATCCTTCGCCTCAATTAAAAGTTGTTCCTGCATCTTCCGCAGGTACCATGTTGCAGCAAGCAAATGATTTGGCTAATAAGTCAGATCGTGAAGCTGTTTATGAGCTGGTGACTCTCGGCACCCGATACTCCTCTATTGTTGGATTTTCCAACCGATTACAATCAAAAAATCGTGAGATTAAGGAGCTTAACGAGAAGGTTTCTGTACTTCAACGACTCGTTCAAGAGTCTGACAGAAAAATTGCAGACTTAAAGCAAGAGAATAAGGATTTAAAATCATTACTTGCCTCTTCATTTCGACTGCTTGGTTAAGGATGGTATGTTGCTTTATGAAGAGCAAATGCATTTGAGAGATGAGGCTAGAAGTCTCAAATTCTTGTAACTCATCTATGAATTGAATAATAAGATCTTTCCTTTTCAAATGCATTCCTTGAATTTATAGCAACCCTTGTGATCTTTTCAAGAGTTCTAACAAGGTAAATCATCAACGTAAACTGCAATAATGACAAATCCGGATTCTGATAAAAACACATGGGCATATAAGATTATTCTTAAATCTTTCTTTCAATAGATACTTGTTAATTCAATTATACCACATGCGTCCGGATTGCTTTAACCCATATAAAGATCTTTGAAATTTTATAAAGTACATACTCCTAAATGTACTTGGATTAGATGTTTCAAATATCGTAAATCTTTATATATGTAATGATTTAATGATCCTTATAAATATGCAGGGACCACATTCATTAACTGCATATCTAATCCTTTTGTAATAACCAAATCGATTAAAAATATGAATGTGATTGCATTCATAACAAGGAAATATGTTTCCTCATAATTGCTCTCGGGTTTCTATAGGAAACCTTGTGCGACAAATTATACCGCACAATTTCATTTCGCATTACGCTTTCGTATAAATACTCACTCATGTTTGACAGATATTACACCCTTTGGTATTTGGACAACAGGTCCAAATGCATCTCGCTTCACTAGCGAGTTTAATTCAATTTTAATAACTGCTTTCCATTTTGGCCATTACTTCTGGTAATGGCCACTTTTTTCGATTTTTGGCTCACTTTCTTCATTACTTCTGGTAATATCAAGTGTTATCATATATGTTGTCGACAACAGTTTTATTTCTATCCATAAATTTTCCAGTACTCATGAAATGTATTGAGATCTCATTGTTCCTCTCCAGGAGAAAATATTTCATGAAACACCTCTACAGGAAGTTCCTCTTCAGGAGGTTTATACTCTTCAGGAGTTTTCTCTTCAGGAGTTACACTCTTCAGGAGTTACCTTTTTAGGAGATTTCCTCTTCAGGAGAATTATATTTTATACAGAAAATACGGTCTCTTCATGAGCATCGATTTTTATTTTTCTTGTGCACCAATAGGTCTTCAACGCTTCAGGTGTATCTTAGACTCATTTATTGCTGTTTTAACAACTCATCTTTCAGGGACTTCAATTCTTGCTTAAGCATTAACAGCAGTAATATATGATTTTACAACACCTTTAGTGTCAGTAAATACATCATGTAATTGATTTGCAACACTTTGCAGATAGATAATCCTCTGAACTTCTGGTTCACATTTATTTGTAAGAGGATCAAATTTAAACAGGGTTTTATTATCCCAAGTAATTTCTTGTCGTGCTTCAGGCATCGATATTTCATTATTTCAAAACATGATGAAATATTAATAAACTTATATATAAAAACTTAGTATAAGTAAATCAAGTGTTTGGCCGTACAATAGGTGCGTGACTATTGTTTAGTCATATTACATCTATGACAAACATCTTCGTCTTTTTATGAAGAATTATTCTGAGGGCCTTTACCCTTCTCTGAGTTGGATCACTTCTGGTGATACGATATATTTTTATCATCTTTAGTGTTGTCGTTTTTGGGACCAACACTTCTATAGTTTTTCTACCACGTCTACGCCCTTAATTCTTTTGAAAGGATGCACCGTTCACTTCTGGAAATTGTGTAAATTCGATATTATTAATAGGACATAACTGGTGTAACAAAAACTCATTATTTAGCTCAATCACTGGAAGACAAAACAAAAATTCAGAATATTTGTTGAATTTTCACTCTCGATATTGCTACTGCAGGAGCACATTCGAGATATGAAAAATAATGTATTCTTTTATATATCATCATCAGTAACATTTTCACTATATAATTTTAATATTGAGCTAATTTTAAAGAGTGCAGAATATTCAATACCACTCTTAAAATCTTGCAACTTCAGGTGCAATAAGTCATAATGATATTTTGAGAGGATTACATATTTTGGTGCTTATTTCACTCTCTTAATTCATTTCACACAGTAAAATGATTTTTCATCATGAGATACACAACACGGTCCTTCAGGGACACATAGTTTTCTTCTATGATTGTATCTTTCAAGTTCATCATCATATCCAAATAGATCTCATCAAGAATCCTGGATAAATAACATTTTTCAGAAATGTCAATAGCAATAATTCTCAATATTTGACATTATATTATAAAAATAAATCTGTGAATTTAAGAAATATATTCACATTATCATAAGAATAAAAATAAAATTTTATCAAGTAATATTCAGCAATATTACCTTTAATATTTATTTCGAGGACTACAAATAATATATTGAAAAACTTACTTGAAGTAAAAGACCACTAGCTTCACTATCGGTAGAATCTCGTGCTGATAACGTGTTATAAAACTAAAAAAAAAACTACTACTATTGCAAGAGAAATATAAAAGAAACTCTTGAGAACTGAAACTTTCTTTCTCTCTCTATATTTTCTTATGACTTTCATTACAACTGAAACCCATATTTATAGGCGTTGAAATTACTATGTAAGTTACTATACAAATCATTATGCAAGTCACTATACAGATTTTAAAATAATAGTGGTGGGGTCACTCACATAATTTTAGTGGTGGGACAGTGGCAGCTGCCGACTCCTAATAATTCATAACAAAAAACACGTTTTGAAAAAACATGTTTCAAAAGTAATTTTGAGCTTATTTGAGGTTGAAAGGTACTTTAATATTTAATAATTTAATAATTTAATTTTATCATTAAAGAACTTTTAAGATTATTTAAATACTTTGTTATTAAAAAAAAGATTATTTAAATACTTTTTGATACTTAAGCTCTCTAAAATTCCAAATGTACGTCTGAAATATGCACTCTAGTGCAAATGTGTTTTTTTTTCTTTAAGCATTTTTTAAATATTTTTAATCATTAAAAAAATAAAATATAAATATAAATTTACCAATAATCATTTTTTTAATTATTAAGAAAAAATAAAAGAATAAAGCTGGATATAAATTTTAAATAGATAAATCTCATAGAAATTCTTTATAAAAAAAATAAATCTCATTAATAGAGATTTTTTTTTTATATTTTTCTTAAATGAAATTTATTTGTTTTTTACAAGAAGTTATACAAAATTTGCCTAGCTTTAACAAATAATTTCTCTCTCACTAAGGCCCATGTAACAGCAATTCTCATTTCTCTGTCTAGAAAAGTGGAGGAATTCTAGTCAGAGAATTGCAAGTTTGCAAAGGCATTACACAGGCTAGGAAAAAATAGATATATACCGGGCAATACAGCTGCTGCATTCCCCAAACGGTAGGCTCCTAAACCCTCAAAAAGTCCGTAGAATGGAGTCCCACCACTCAAAAAAGAGCTGGAGCATCCATACCCGACCGGAAATCATAGCCAAGTACGAAATCATGGAGCGCGTTGGCTCCGGCGCCTACTCCGACGTCTACAGAGCCCGAAGGCTATCCGACAACCTCGTCGTCGCTCTCAAAGAGGTCCACGACTACCAGTCGGCGTTCCGCGAAATCGAGGCGCTCCAGATCCTGCGCAATTGTCCAAACGTCGTCGTTCTGCACGAGTACTTCTGGCAGGAGGATGGGGACGACGATGCGGTGCTCGTTTTGGAGTACCTGAGGACGGACTTGGCGATGGTGGTCAAGGAGGCGAAGAGGGATGGTCGTGGGATTGGTGTCGGGGAGGTGAAGCGGTGGATGATCCAGATTCTCTGTGGACTGGACGCCTGCCACAGGAACTTGATTGTGCATCGGGATTTGAAGCCTAGTAATTTGTTGGTTTCGGATGATGGAGTGCTCAAGCTCGCAGATTTTGGCCAGGTAATGTAAAATGTAATTAAGGTGGTCAAGGAAGCGTGCTTTTTTAGCGTTTGTTTGGTTGATGAGAAAGGAAAATAAATGGGAGAGAAAATTGTCTTTTTTGCTTGCTGGGTTTGAGCTGGTTTTGATCGAGATCTTAAATCTTTATATCTTTATCTAAATTCATATGGGCTTGTGTCAAGTATTTAATTCACTGATAGATGGTGTTAGGAACTTCAATTTTCTCCTGATGTGTTCCAAGTTTGGAACTCTTTTGAGTAGGTGAATTTTTGTTATTGTTATTTTTTATCATTATGAGAGAGTTAGAGACTGGAAAGGGAGCCCCTTGTATAGGTGGCTTTTAATTAAAGAAAGCTGTGCACGTTGCTTCATTGCATTTCAAGAAATGGCTTTGTGCATTATGGTGAATGAATGACAATTGGTTTCTACAACCACTGGCTGAAAAGGATTGGACTTGTGGTGGTAGTCATTATAATTTAGATTAACAATTACAATTTCACCGTTGCAGTTTGAGGTCCAATTTTCCAAAATGAGAATGATGTTTGCACAAGAATTATTCATTTTTTTTCTTTTTGTCGAAGAGTTATTATTGATGTAGGGGATAGTATGGGGGATGGTGTTTCATGCCCTTTACATCGTGATTCCTTGGTTTTTTGGTTGAGTTTTGAGTCTGCTGCTTATCCCTCAGTTTAAGGGTTCAAACATTTTAGTTCCAACAGGAAACTATGTTGGAACTTATACGTTCTCGCATTTGAATTTAATTGGTACTTGCTGCAAGTATATCTTTTGAATGAAGCGTTTGTTGTCATTTTGTCAAGGTTTGAAATGTTATTAGTTGACTCTGATTTCAGGCAAGGATACTCCTGGAACCTGGATATGTTGCTGCCTACAATGGCCCAGCTCTTTACGAACAAAACCCCGTAAATCCAGAAAATGCCTTTCATCCACATGAAGGTTTTACAGAAACACACAATTCATGCCAAGAGGCATATGAAATACAAGAGCAGGGAACTATAAGTAAAGAAGAATATTTTAGACAGTTAGATGAGGTCAAGGCTAAAAAGGCTGTAGATGAAACTGATAAGGAAACAAATTTTTATGATGGGAATGCATCTTGTCTTGCAACATGCTCAACAAGCGACATAGAGGATGATCCTTTCATGAGTTCATATTCCTATGAGGCTGGAGTGGGTGGAGATAATAGACAAGGCTGTCTTACATCCTGTGTTGGAACTCGTTGGTTTAGAGCCCCCGAACTACTCTACGGATCCATAGACTATGGTTTAGAGATTGATCTGTGGTCATTGGGTTGCATATTTGCGGAGCTTTTTACTCTGGAGCCCCTTTTTCCGGGAACTGCTGATATTGATCAGCTCAGCAGAATTTTCAATGTGTTGGGAAACTTAACTGAGGAAGTATGGCCAGCTTGTTCTAAACTTCCTGACTATAACATGATTACATTCAATAAGGTCGAGAATCCAATTGGTTTAGGAGCACGCATGCCCAACCTCTCCCCTGATGAAATCTCTCTAGTCAAAAGACTTGTCTGCTATGACCCAGCTAGTAGAGCCACAGCAATGGAACTGCTCCATGACAAGTTTTTCAGTGAAGAGCCTCTTCCTGTTCCAGTATCTGAATTATGGGTTCCTTCGACCAGAAGTGGGCATGATGACGACACTCCTGGAGGATGGTATGAGTACGATGAAATGGGTTCAGATTCTGATTTTGAGGACTTTGACCCTGTGAATGTTACCAGCACTAGTACTGGTTTTTCCTTACAATTCCCTTGAGATCAAAGGGCAGTGAGGATTATCTTGATTTATTCAATTATTTGGTGGTAATTTGTATAATTACATATTGGAAGATCATAATCTTGTTTTGAGTATTGAAAGGTAAATTTGAAGTATATTGGACTGCTGAAAATATTGCCTGGTTTTGCAAAACAGATTTTTTCTGCACTTGCCTGTGAAATGAAATATTTCTTCGTTCAAAATCTTGTGCAGCAAGTATTGAATGAAGGCACTTCGAATTCTTACATGCTGCTTGTTGCTTAGATGACTAATACAAGAGGGGGGTGAACTGGGTTATATTATAAAAATTAACACTTATTAATCAAATACACAATATAAAATATAAACAGAATATAAAACAATAAGAAATGTAAAGAGTATGGTAAAAGAAAGCAAACTCAGTATTTTTACGAGGTTCAGTCCTACTGCCTACATCCTCGCCTCAAACTATCCCTTGAGGATCCTGAATTCACTAGTCAATCTCCTTTAGGTGGAGATAGAAACCTATTACACTTTTGAGTAGCACTGCTCCAAAGAATCTGTATAGAACACCCTCTATACTTCCAATCATCTCACACTTGGTGATTTAACTATTCCCAGTGTAGAATACCTTCTACATACACAAGGGTTATACGCACCCTCTAACAAATATAAAAGTTGATAGTGGGTAGAGTATCAAAATACACTCATCAACGAGAGAGATAGAAACAATATAGCGCAACCTATATCTCTCTCAACAAGAACAAGAATTAAGACCCAAAATTTTAAAAAAGAGAGAATGAGAGTTTTGAAAGAACGATACAAAATTTAGCAATAGATGTATAAGCTCTTATTGTAATTTTTGCAAAACTTAAGTGAGCTATATATAGGCAAATGAGTCTTCAATTTCAAATTTGAAAAGATTCTCATGTCAAATAAGAGTACTATTCACTTTTCAAAAAAATCAAATAAAAACATTTCCTTTTTGCATTTGTCAAAAATAACTCCATTCATTTTTCAAAAAAAAATCAAACCTAATTTTTGCTTTTTGCATGTAACAAAAGGAGCACACTTTACTTTTCAAAAATTTCAAATCTAATCTTTTACTTTTTGCATATGACAAGGAGCACTCTTTACTTTTCAAAATTTTCAAACAAAGATATCTACCTTTTGCATAAGTCAAGAAAAGCATCCATCACTTTTAAAAATATTCAAATAAAATATTCACATGTGAAAGATGACAATCAATCATCTTAATATTTTCAAAATTCAAACATTTAATCATGTCATGCACATGTGAAAGATGACAATCAATCATCTTTCAAAAATTTTAAATTTAATTTTCAAAATATTCATGTACATGTAGAAAATGTATTTTAATGTTTTATGATAAAATATTAATTTTGAATCTTAATCATAATTTCGAATTTTTAAGAGATTTACAACATTACTCTATAACTTTAATGTGAATTTGTTCCCTTCTTGCTCATACTTGGTTCCTTGATATGTTTGATTCTATTGTGTAGACAACTTAAGTTTGAGACTCCTTTATTCTTTGAATTCATTTGTTATCATCAAAATCCATGTGTAGATTTATAATTACACAAAACTTGAAATCTTGGGTTCAACAATCTCTCCCTTTTTTATAATGACAAATACTTGATAGAATCTTAAGGCTGTATTAATACTTAAGCTCCCCCTGAGAATGTGCGTTAGTTTTTCAAGCAAAAATATAAATATAATTCCAAGCATATATAACAAGTTCAGCAATTTAAACAATGTTAAAGTTCTAGTCTAAAACTTCTCCCCCTTTTGGCATCATTAAAAATGAATCATAATTAGCTCAATAAGATATATTCCTATAATAACTAATAGACAAATAAAACGCTGCGTTAATAGAGACTGTAGAGAATTCGGTGTGTAGCCACACGTGTTCGACGAAACTTGCAAAGGCTGGAGGCCTAGTTCTGGTAATTCGGTGCGGAAGGAGATTTTGTAAAGAGCTGAATAATTGAAACCACCCGTGCCCGACAAAACCTGCAAAGGCTAAAGGCGTAACTCTGGCAATTCGGTGTAAAGATTTGATCTTCTTGATGTTGCTGAAAAATGAGATATCAGGATTTGTAAACTTGTCTTGTTCTTATTTCCGTTTCTATAAGAGCAATCATTAACTTTATCTATTTCGCATCAAGTTTTCTTTTCATCTTTACAATTTGCTTACATTCTCATTATACAAATTTTCAATGGCTCGTAGATTTCCCTTCAGTGCTTCTCTTGATCAAGATTTGAGATATCTTTCACCTAGTCTCAATCTATTTTTGCATCTGTCGTGGGTGCCATGAAACAACAAGAGACTGATTTAGCTAATAAATTAGATCATGACACCATTTACGAGCTTATGGGTCTCAGAACTCGATACTCATCATCTATCGTCGTATTTTCTGCTCGGTTGCAATCCAAAACTCGCGAAATTGAGAAGTTTAGCGAGACTGTTTCTGTACTTCAACGATTTGTTTATGAGTCAAACAAAAAAATAGTAGAGTTAAAGCAACAGAATAAGAATTTGAAATCCTTACTTGCCTCTTCATTTCGATTGCCTAATCCTTTAGACAATGATGGCATGATGATTTATGAGGAGCAAATGCATTTGAATGATGAGGCTAAACGTCTCAAGTTTCTGTAAGTCATTTAAGATAATGAAATAAAAATATCTAGCAGATATTCATGGCATGCATCATTCCTATTTCTCTTCTAATCATGTATAGTCTATCTTCTGGTAGGGATTTTGTGAAAATGTCTGTCAATTGATCATGTGTACTAGTGAATTCTAATACAATATCGCCCTTCTGCACATGATCTCTAAGAAAATGATATCTAATTTCAATATATTTGGTCCGAGAATGTTGTATTGGATTCTTTGAAAGATTTATAACACTTGTATTATCACATTTGATTGGAATGTGATTGTACATAAATTTAAAATCCTCAAATTGTTGCTTCATGTAAAGAACTTGAGCACAACAACTACTCGCAATAACATATTCTACCTCAGCAGTAGATAGTGCAACAGAATTTTGTTTTTTACTAAACCAAGAAACTAGTGTATGACCTAAGAAGTGACATGCTCCACTAGTACTTTTACGATCTATTTTACAGCCAGTATAATCTGCATCTGTGTAACTGATTAGATCAAAAGATGTGTGCTTAGGGTACCATAACCCTAAGTTAATTATACCACTAAGATATCTAAGAATGCGTTTAACTGTAATTAAATGTGATTCTTTTGGAGATGATTGAAAGCGTGCACATAAGCACACACTAAACATAATATCTAGTCTATTAGCTGTCAAATATAATAAGCTAACAATCATACCTCGATATACTTTCGAGTCAACTGGTTTACCGGATTCATTTTTATCAAGTTTAGTAGATGGGCTCATTGGTATTCCAGTTTCCTTAGCACCTTCCATCCCAAACTTCTTCAGCAATTCCTTTATATATTTTGATTGATTGATGAATGTCCCACTTTTTGCTTGCTTAATTTGCAATCTGAAAAAGAATGTAAACTCTCCCATCATGCTCATTTCAAATTCTTCCTGCATAATCATAGCAAAAACTTAACACATATTTTCATTAATAGCACCAAATATTATATCATCTACATAAATTTGAACTAGAAGAATATCATTCTATTCATATTTGATGAAAAGAGTTATATCGATCTTTCCTCTTGAAAAACTTTTTAATATAAAAACTATTTAAGAAAACACTTTTAACATCCATTTGAAAAAGTTTGAAATCTTTATAACAAGCATATACAAGTAGCATTCGAATAACTTCTAATCTTGCGACTGGTGCATATGTCTCATCATAATCGATTCATTTCTCTTGATTGAAATCTTGGGCTACAAGTCGAGCCTTGTTTCTATTGATGATTCCGGACTTATCTTTCTTATTTCTAAAAACTCATTTTATTCCAATAATAGTATGATTTTTGGGTCTAGGAACAAGTGTCCAAACATCATTTCTTTCAAATTGATTAAGTTTTTCTTGTATAGCTAGAATTCAAAATTCATCAAGAAGTGCTTCATCAATATTTTTAGGTTCAATCTGAGATAGAAAAGCAGTATGATTGCAAATATTTCTAAGAGATGATCGAGTGCTTACACCTCGTGAAGGTTCTCCCAGAATTTGTTCTACTGGATGATCTTTCACAAATTTCCATTGTTTGGTTGCATCTTGTATTAAATTTCGATGATCTTTTTTGATGTCTCCATGTTGGACTTCCTCTATTGTGTTCTCTTTGTTGAGATTGAGACTTTCTGTATTATTTATACCTCATATTTCTTCATCAATGAATTTCTTGGAGAGTAAAGAATTAGATTCATCAAATACTACATGTATAGATTCTTGTACAGTCAAAATCTTTTTATTGAATACTCTATAAGTTTTACTATTAGTAGAATACTTGAGAAAGATACCTTCATCAGATTTTGCATCAAATTTGCCTAAATTATCCCTGTCATTTAAAATAAAACATTTGCATTCAAATACATTAAAGTAACCAATGTTGGGCTTTTTCTCATTCTAAAGCTTATAGGAGGTTTTATCTAATTTGAACCTTAGCATAACTCTATTTATAACATAACATGCAGTACTTACCGCTTCGGCCTAAAAATAACTAGGTAAGTTGTTCTCATTGAGCATTGTTCTTGCCATCTCTTGAAGAGATCTATTTTTCCTCTCTACTACCCCATTTTGTTGAGGAGTTCAAGGAGCAGAAAAATTATGTACAAAACCATTTTCATCACAAAATGTTTCAATATTTTTATTAACAAACTCTTTTTCCCTATCACTTCGGATACTTGAAATAGTATAACCCTTTTCATTTTGAATTCTCTTGCATAACTTGGTAAAAAAATTATGTGTCTCATCTTTATGAGTAAAAAAGATGACCCAAGTATATCTAGAGAAATCATAAACAATAACAAATGCATAATATTTTCCTCCTAAACTTGCAACTCTATTTGGTCCAAAAAGATTTATGTGTATCAGTTGCAGTGGTTTAGTAGTGGAAATATGTTTCTTGGTTTTAAAAAAGTTTTTGTTTGTTTACCAAATTAGCATGCATCACAAATTTTGTCTTTAATAAAATTTGACTTTGGTAAACCTCTCATAAGATCATTTTTTGAAAGTTTGGAAATAAGTTCTATGTTGGTATGACCTAGTCTTTTATGCCATAACCAATTAGTTTCATTTTGAACTGAAAAACAAATAGCATCTTGTGAGGTAATTTCTTTAAAATCGATTGTATAAACATTGTTGCTTCTAAAAGCAATAAAACAAATATTATAATCATTCAAAATAATGCACTTATCCATTTTGAAAGTAACTGTAAATCTTTTATCACATAATTGACTTATACTTAAAAAATTATGTTTTAGACCTTCAACAAGTAGAACATCTTCAATTATGAGAGAAGACTCATTACTAATTTTACGTATTCCTACGATCTTCCCTTTCGAGTTGTCTCCAAATGTCACGTGTCATTCTTCTTTAGATCTAAGATCAAAGAACTTAGTATTGTCTCCTGTCATGTGTCTTGATCATCCACTATCTAAAAACCATTTATTTTTATTTGTGGAAGACTTCATACACACCTATGAAAACAATTAAAATGATTTTTCTTGACACCCAAGTTTTTTGGATCCTTTATTTATTAGTATTAGAAGAAACAAGATTTTTAGATACTCATATGGCCCTAATAGTTATTATATGTTTTCTTCTAATAGGACAAGCAAGATAATTATGACCATTTCTATTACAAAAATTGCAAATAGCATGTGACATATATGAAGAATTTGAGTGATTATAATAGTATTATTTTTTAACAAAATTATTTTTATGAAAAGAATTTTGAATATTGGACTTTGATGTAGAAGGATTATCAAAGAAGTTTTTATAAGATTTGTATTTTTGTTTCGGCATATATCTCAAGCCTGCCTTGTCAAAAACACATTTTTGATTACCAAGAAATTTTTCAAAATTTCTTTTTCCATTCGTAAAGTTTTCAATAATATTTTCTAAATCAGTTTTTTTTTCAACTCAAAATTTTCATCTTTCAAAACAATACTTTCTTTTATTAAAATATCAATTTCGTTTGTTAAAGAAGAATTTTTTTTTCAAAGCAGTATACTTGATACCCAATTTTTCAAATTTCTCATATACTTCTTCTAAAATATTTTGCAATTCTTCATATGAAGGATCTTCAATATTATCAAGATTTGTTACCTCAATGTCATCTTTAGCCATAAGACAAAGATTTGCTGATTCTCCATTGCTTGCTTCAATATCTGAGCTACTTGAATCATAATCTCATGTAATTTTCATTACTTTTTTGCCTTTGTTTCGATCTTTCTTTAGCAGAGGACAATCTGACTTGATATGACCAGACTTATTGCATTTATAACAAATTAAAGTGTCATTTTTACCTAAATCTTTTTTGGAAAACTTTTTGAAGGATTTCCTTAGAGGAGTTTTATTTTTCTTTAAGAACTTCTGAATTCTTCTTATTATCATCGCAACTTCTTCATCTTTGTCGTCATTTTCCTCATCTTCATCACTTTCACTTTCATATGGAACAGTTTTAAGTGCCAAGCTCTTCTTTGACTTTCCTTTTTCTTCTCCCCTTTTCAATATGTACTCATGGGTGATAAGTGACTCGATGAGTTCATTCACTTCGAGCTTCTTGAGGTCTCTAGTTTCAAGAATCGCTGTCACTTTTGATTCCCAACGTTTTGGTAGAGAGTTGAGAATTTTTCTTACTATCTCCACTTTGGAATAAATTTTGCTAAGAGCTGTCAAGCTGTTTATGATGTTAGTAAAATGAGTGTGCATACTAGAAATAGATTCATCATCATTCATTTTAAACATTTCATATTCATGAGTAAGAATATAAATTTTTGATTCCTTGATTTGAGAAGTTAGTTCATAAGTAACTTCCAAATTATCCCAAATTTCCTTTACTGTAACGCAAGTCATTACTCTATTATTGAACCCAAGATTTCAAATTTCGTGTAAATCTAAACATGAATTTTGATGATAACAAATGAATAAAGGAGTCTTAAGCTCAAGTTGTCCACACAATAGAATCAAGCACATCAAGGAAGCAAGTATGAGCAAGAAGGGAACAAGTTCACATTAAAATCATAGAGTAATGTTGTAAATCTCTTAAAAATTCAAAATTAGGATTAAGGCTCAAAATTAATATTTTATCATAAAACATTAAAATACATTTTTCACATGTGCATGAATATTTTAAAATTTAAATTTGAAAATTTTGAAAGATGATTGATTGTCATCTTTCACATGTGCATGACATGATTAAAGGTTTGAATTTTGAAAATATTAAGATGATTGATTATTATCTTTCACATGTGCATGACATGATTAAAGGTTTGAACTTTGAAAATATTAAAATGATTGATTGTCATCTTTCACATGTGCATGTTTTATTTGAATATTTTCAAAAGTGGTGGATGCTTTTCTTGACTTATGCAAAAGGTCGATGTCTTTATTTGAAAATTTTGAAAAGTAAAGTGTGCTCCTTTTGTCACATGCAAAAAGTAAAAAAATTAGATTTGAAATTTTTGAAAAGTGAATGATGATATTTTTGACATGGGAATCTTTTTAAATTTGAAATTGAAAACTCATTTACCTATAAATAGCTCACTTGAGTTTTGCAAAACATATAACAAGAGCTTACACATCTATTGCTAAGTTTTGCATCATTCTTTCAAAACTCTCATTCTCTCTTTTCTAAAGTTTTGAGTCTTAATTCTTATTCTTGTTGAGAGAGATATAGGTTGCGCTGTATTGTTTCTATCTCACTCATTGAGGAGTGTACTTTGATAGTCTACCTACTATCAACTCTTGTATTTGTAAGAGGGTGCGTATAACCCTTGGGTGTGTAGAAGGTGTTCTACACGAGGAATAGTTAAATCACCAAGTGTAAGGTGATTGGAAGTGTAGAAGGTGTTCTACACGGAGAATAGTTAAATCACCAAGTGTGAGGTGATTGGAAGTGTAGAGGGTGTTCTACACGGATTCTTTGGAGCGGTGCTGCTCAAAAGTATAATAGGTTTCTATCTCCACCTAAAGGAGATTGAATAGTGGATTTGGGAATCCTTAAGGGGTAACTTGAGGCGAGAACGTAGGCAATGGGGCCGAACCTCGTTAACATACTGAGTTTGCTTCTCTCTTACCTTTACTCTTTATATTTATTACTGTTTCATATTTTGTTTATATTTTATATTATATATTTGATTTATAATTGTTAATTTTTTAATACAACTCAATTCACCCCCCCTCTTGTGTTAGTCATCTGGGCAACAATTGCTATCAGAGCTAGTTGACCTGTACTATTCATACAGGCAGATCACTCATGGGAACTCTCGCTTGTGACTGTGTCACCGAAGTAAGACTCTCCGACCATGGATGACGGTGCACCGGTAGAGACAGCGGCCGGCTAGTCTGGTAGGTACAGTTGTTAGGTGACATAGGTGCGGCCTATGATCAGTAACAATTGGTATCAGAGCTAGAGCTCTGTTATAAGATTAACTATCTTTTGAGTTAAGATCTTATGGCTAACATTGCAGTTTCATTTGGTGAAGGTCAATCTAGTAGTCGGCCTCCACTCTTTTGTGGAGACATTTACTCATTCTGGAAAGTTAGAATGAGAATATTCCTTCAGGCTCAAGGTCGAGAAATCTGGAAATACATTGTAAATGGACCTTATATTCCAACAAAAGTAGTTGATGGAGTAAAGGTCAAAAAGGAAGAAAAATAGTTTAATCGTGAAGACGATAGATTTTATACTTTGAATTTAACTGCTATGAATTTATTATATAATGCTCTCAATGGTAATGAATTTAATAGAGTAATGACTTGTACTACAGTAAAGGAAATTTGGGATAACTTGGAAGTTACTTATGAAGGAACTTCTCAAGTCAAGGAATCAAAAATTCATATTCTTACTCATGAATATGAAATGTTTAAGATGAATGATGATGAATCTATTTCTAGTATGTACACTCGTTTTACTAACATCATAAACAGCTTGACAGCTCTTGGCAAAATTTATTCCAAAGTGGAGATAGTAAGAAAAATTCTCAACTCTCTACCAAAATGTTGGGAATCAAAAGTGACAGCGATTCTTGAAACTAGAAATCTCAAGAAACTCGAAGTGAATGAACTCATCGGGTCACTTATCACCCATGAGTACACATTGAAAAGAGGAGAAGAAGTAGGAAAGTCAAAGAAGAGCTTGGCACTTAAAGTTGTTCCACATGAAAATGAAAGTGATGAAGATGAGGAAAATGACGACAAAGATGAAGAAGTTGCGGTGATAACAAGAAGAATTCAGATGTTCTTAAAGAAAAATAAAACTACTCCAAGGAAATCCTTCAAAAAGTTTTCCAAGAAAGATTCAGGTAAAAATGACACTTTAATTTGTTATAAATGTAATAAATCTGGTCATATCAAGTCAGATTGTCATCTGCTAAAGAAAGATCGAAACAAAGGCAAAAAAACAATGAAAGTTATATGGGATGATGATTCAAGTAACTCAGATAGTGAAGCAAGCAATGGAGAATCAGCAAATCTTTGTCTTATGGCTAAAGATGACATTGAGGTAACAAATTTTGATAATATTGAAAATCCTTCATATGAAAAATTGCAAAATGTTTTAGAAGAGGTATATGAGGAATTTGAAAAATTGGGTATCAAGTATACTGTTTTGAAAAAGAAAAATTCTTTTTTAACAAATGAAATTGATATTTTAAGAAAAGAAAGTATTGTTTTGAAAGATGAAAATCATGAGTTGAAGAAAAAAAAAACTGATTTAGAAAATATTATTGAAAACTTTACGAATGGAAAAAGAAATTTTGAAAAATTTCTTGGTAATCAAAAATGTGTTTTTGACAAGGCAGGCTTGAGATATATGCCGAAACAAAAATACAAATCTTATAAAAACTTCTTTGATAATCCTTCTACATCAAAGTCCAATATTTAAAATTCTTTTCATAAAAATAATTTTGTTAAAAAAGGATACTATTATAATCACTCAAGTTCTTCATATATGTCACATGTTATTTGTAATTTTTGTAATAGAAATGGTCATAATTATCTTGATTGTCCTATTAGAAGAAAACATACAATGACTATTAGGGTCATATGGGTACCTAAGAATCTTATTTCTTTTAATACTAATAAATAAAGGACCCAAAGAATTTGGGTACCAAAAATTTTTTTTAATTATTTTTGTAGGTATGCATGAAGTATTCTACAAGTAAAAATAAATGATTTTTAGACAACGGATACTCAAAATACGTGACAGAAGACAAAACTAAATTCATTGACTTCACTTCTAAAGAAAAAGAATGTGTAATATTTGGAAACAATTCAAAATGAAAGATCATAGAAATAGATGGAAAGATCATCAAGACTTAGTACAAGATGCAACCAAATAGTAGAAACATGTGAAAGATCATCTAGCGAAATAAATTCTAGGAGAACCTTCACGAGGTGTAAGTACTCGATCATCTCTTAGAAATATTTGCAATCATACTGCTTTTCTATCTCAGATTGAACCTAAAAATATTGATGAAGCACTTCTTGATGAATCTTAAATTCTAGCTATGTAAGAAGAGCTTAATCAATTTGAAAGAAATAATGTTTGAACACTTGTTCCTAAACCCAAAAATCATACTATTATTAGAACAAAATGGGTTTTTAGAAATAAGAAAGATGAGTCCGGAGTCATTATTAATAAATAAAGCTTGACTTGTGGTTCAAGGTTTCAATCAAGAAGAAGGAATCGATTATGATGAGACATATGCACCAGTCGCAAGATTAGAAGCTATTCGAATACTACTTACATATGCTTGTTATAAAGATTTCGAACTTTTTCAAATAGATGTTAAAAGTGTTTTCTTAAATTGTTTTTTTATTGAAAAATATTTTTCAAGAGGAAAAATTGATATAACTCTTTTCATCAAATATGAATAGAATGATATTCTTCTAATTCAAATTTATGTAGATGATATAATATTTGGTGCTACTAATGAAAATATGTGTCAAGATTTTGTTAAGAATATGCAGGAAAAATTTGAAATGAGCATGATGGGAGAACTTAATTTCTTATTCGGATTGCAAATCAAGCAAGTAAAAAGTGGAACATTTATTAATCAGTCAAAATATATCAAAAAGTTACTCAAAATTTGAGATGGAACGTGCGAAGGTAATTGGAACATCAATGAGTCCAACCACTAAACTTGATAAAGATGAAAGCGGTAAGCCAGCTGACTCAAATGTATATCGAGGTATGATCAGTAGTTTATAATATTTGATAACTAATAGACCTGATATTATATTCAGTGTATGTTTATGTGCATATTTTCAATCATTTCCAAAACAATATCATTTGATTGCAGTCAAGCGGATTTTTAGATATTTTGCCATTACCATTGATTTAGAGTTATGGTATCCTAAACACACTTCTTTCGATTTTATTAGTTATTCAGGTACCGATTATACTGGTTGCAAAGTTGATCGAAAAGGTTTTAGTAGAACATGTCATTTCTTAGGTCATGCACTTGTTTCATGATTTAGTAAAAAGAAAATTTTGTTGCATTATCTATTACTGAGGCAGAGTATGTTGCTGTAGGCAGTTGTTGTGCTCAAGTTCTTTACATGAAGCAACAACTTGAGGATTTTAAACTTATGTACAATCACATTCCAATCAAATGTGATAAATATAAGTGCTATAAATTTTTCGAAGAATCCAATACAACATTCTCACACCAAATATATTGAAATTAGATATCATTTTCTTAGAGATCATGTGCAGAAGAGCGATATTGTATTAGAATTCACTAATACACATGATCGATTGCCAGAAATTTTCACAAAACTCCTACCAGAAGATAAACTATGCATGATTAGAAGATAAATAGGAATTATGCATGCCATGAATATCTGCTAGATACTTTTATTCCATTATCTCAAATGACCTACAGAAACTTGAGACGTTTAGCCTCATCATTTAAATGCATTTGCTCCTCATAAATCATCATGCCATCCTTGTCTAAAGGATTAGGTAATCGAAATGCAGAAGTAAGTAAGGATTTTAAATCTTTATTCTGTTATTTTAAGTCTACTATTTTTTTGTTAGACTCTTGAACAAGTCGTTGAAGAATATCGATCTTCTCATTAAACTTCTCTATCTCGCGGGTTTTGGACTGTAACCGAGCAGAAAAAGCAACAATGGAAGATGAGTATCAAGTCCCGAGACCCACAAGCTCGTAAATGGCATCATGATCTGATTTATTAGCCAAATCAGTGTTTTGCTACTTCATGGCACTTACGACAGATGCAGAAATAGATTGATCACGAGAAGTACTGAAGGAGAATTGATGAGCCATTAAGATTTTGTAAAGTGAGAATGAAGATGAACCACAACAATGAAAAGAAAATTTGATGCGGATTAGATAAAACTAAGGATTTCTTTTATAAAGATGGAAATAAGTAGAAGACAAACTGTCATCTCTTCAAATCTTACTTAGTCAAACTTACAAGATATGCCGGATGCATATTGTCAAAAGTTACCGAACTAAGCTAGCGAGATTAATTATAATTGTCTCTGTTTCTCTCGTGAAACGCTGTCATTATCTGCTGATGTTGACTCTGTGCTTGAACTCTTACTCGTTCCGATTCCTCTATTTGAAGTTTCAAAACACGAGCTAATTCCGTCAAATCTTTATTTTCTTGCTTTAACCTCTTATTCTTTCTGCCTTTATTTGCAAGCTTTTGATGCAGAACAGATATTTGATTGTTAAGTCGATCAATCTCATTTGCCCTCGCTAGTAATCTCCGAGACATGGTCGTAACAGAGGCAGCATATTGAGCACTGAGAGTTCTTGATGCTGCAACAACCTCAGAATCAGTTCTATTTGAAAAATGCATTTCTGCTTCTATCATGGTGTTGACAACCTCATGAGATAAAATGACTAGTTGAGACGGTTCCTGATTCAAATCCGGAAGATTATCAGACGAAATTTTTTCCACCATTCTATCTTTTTGAATAAACAGAAACTGGATCAATGAATGAGGTGAAAATTTATTTGAGTATCCAATAGGTGAAAACGATCTTTTAAACAACAACTTTCAAATCTCGATAATATTTAATTTGTCAACAATATCACGCGGATTTAAATCTGCTTTCGCACCGACTGCTAGAGCTAGGCCTCCAACCTTTGCAAGTTTTGTCAGACACGCGTGGCTCCGCACCGAATTGCCAGAGTTAGACTTCCAACATTTGCAGGTTTTGTCGGACATGCATGGCTCCGCATCGCATTGCCAGAGCTAGGCCTGCAGCTTTTGTTGTCTTTGTCGGACACGAATAATTTTAATTATTCAACTTCAAATCTCTGGAACATCTAATTCGTCAATAACACAAGCGGATTTAAATTTTCTTCCGCACCGAGATGATAAAATTCAGCTTCAACGTTTGCAGGTTTTGTCGGACACGGGTGGTTCTAACTTCTACAGTCTCTACTAACGCAACGTTTTATTTGTCTATTAGTTATTGTAGGAATATATCTTATTGAGCTAATTATGATTCCTTTTTAATGATGCCAAAAGGGGGAGAAGTTTTAAAATAGAATATTAACATTGTTTAAATTACTAAACTTGTTATATATGCTTGGAATTATATTTATATTTTTACTTGAAAAACTAACGCACATTCTCAGGGGGAGCTTAAGTATTAATACAGGTTTCAGGTTCTATCAAGTATTTGTCATCATCAAAAAGGGGGAGATTGTTGAACCCAAGGTTTCAAGTTTCGTGTAAATCTACACATGAATTTTGATGATAACAAATGAATAAACGAGTCTCAAGTTCAAGTTGTCAACACAATAGAATCAAGCACATCAAGAAAGCAAGCATGAGCAAGAAGGGAACAAGTTCATATTAAAATCATAGAGTAATGTTGTAAATCTCTTAAAAATTCAAAATTAGGATTAAGGTTTAAAATTAATATTTTATCATAAAGCATTAAAATACATTTTTCACATGTGCATGAATATTTTGAAAATTAAATTTGAAAATTTTGAAAGATGATTGATTGTCATCTTTCACATGTGCATGACATGATTAAAGGTTTGAATTTTGAAAATATTAAGATGATTGATTGTTATCTTTCACATGTGCATGACATAATTAAAGGTTTGAACTTTGAAAATTTTAAGATGATTGATTGTCATCTTTCACATGTGCATGTTTTATTTGAATATTTTCAAAAGTGGTGGATGCTTTTCTTGACTTATGCAAAAGGTAGATGTCTTTATTTGAAAATTTTGAAAAGTAAAGTGTGCTCTTTTTGTCACATGCAAAAAGTAAAAAGATTAGATTTGAAATTTTTGAAAAGTGAATAATGATGTTTTTGATATGGGAATCTTTTCAAATTTGATATTGAAAACTCATTTGCCTATAAATAGCTCACTTGAGTTTTGCAAAACATATAACAAGAGTTTACACAGCTATTGCTAAGTTTTGCATCATTCTTTCAAAGCTCTCATTCTCTCTTTTCTAAAGTTTTGAGCCTTAATTCTTATTCTTGTTGAGAGAGATATAGGTTGCGCTATATTGTTTCTATCTCACTCATTGAGGAGTGTACTTTGATAGTCTACCTACTATCAACTCTTGTATTTGTAAGAGGGTGCGTATAACCCTTGGATGTGTAGAAGGTGTTCTACACAGGGAATAGTTAAATCACCAAGTGTAAGGTGACTGGAAGTGTAGAAGGTGTTCTACACAGAGAATAGTTAAATCACCAAGTGTGAGGTGATTGGAAGTGTAGAGGGTGTTCTACACGGATTCTTTGGAGCGGTGCTGCTCAAAGGTGTAATAGGTTTCTATCTCCACCTAAAAGAGATCGAATAGTGGATTTGGGAATCCTCAAGGGGTAGCTTGAGGCGAGGACGTAGGCAGTGGGGCCGAACCTCGTTAACATACTGAGTTTGCTTCTCTCTTACCTTTACTCTTTATATTTATTACTGTTTCATATTTTGTTTATATTTTATATTATATATTTTATTTATAATTGTTAATTTTTTAATACAACTCAATTCACCCCCCATCTTTTGTTAGTCATCTGGGCAACATCTATTAAACTCATTACAATTGAGAGCACTATATAATAAATTCATAGTAATTAAATTCAAAATATAAAGTCTATCGTCTTCACGATCAAACTCTTCTTCTTCCTTTTTTACCTTTACTCCATCAACCACTTTTGTTGGAATATAAGTTCCATTTACAATACATTTCTAGATTTCTCGACCTTGAGTCTGAAGGAATATTCTCATCCTAACTTTCCAGAATGAGTAATTGTCTCCACAAAAGAGTGGAGGCCGACTGCTAGATTGACCTTCACCAAATGAAGCTACAATGTTAGTCATAAGATCTTAACTCAAAAGATAATTAATCTTATAACAGAGCTCTAACTCTGATACCAATTGTTGCCCAGATGACTAACACAAGAGGAGGGGTGAATTGGGTTATATTATAAAAATTAACACTTATTAATCAAATACACAATATAAAATATAAACAGAATATAAAACAGTAAGAAATGTAAAGAGTAGGGTAAGAAAAAGCAAACTCAGTATTTTTACGAGGTTCAGCCCCACTGCCTACGTCCTCGCCTCAAGTTACCCCTTGAGGATCCTGAATTCACTAGTCAATCTCCTTTAGGTGGAGATAGAAACCTATTACACTTTTGAGCAGCACGGCTCCAAAAAATTCGTGTAGAACACCCTCTACACTTCCAATCATCTCACACTTGGTGATTTAACTATTCTCCGTGTAGAACACCTTCTACATACACAAGAGTTATACGCACATTCTTACAAATACAAGAGTTGATAGTGGGTAAACTATCAAAATACACTCCTCAACGAGTGAGATAGAAATAATACAGCGCAACCTATATCTCTCTCAACAAGAACAAGAATTAAAACTCAAAACTTTAGAAAAGAGAGAATGAGAGTTTTGAAAGAATGATGCAAAACTTAGTAATAGATGTATAAGTTCTTGTTGTAATTTTTGCAAAACTCAAGTGAGCTATTTATAGGCAAATGAGTCTTCAATTTCAAATTTTAAAAAATTCTCATGTCAAATAAAAGCACTATTCACTTTTCAAAAAATTCAAATAAAAACATTTCTTTTTTGCATTTGTCAAAGACAACTCCATTCATTTTTCAAAAAAAAAATCAAAACTAATCTTTTATTTTTTGCATGTGACAAAAGGAGCACACTT